>ML825098.1:3734-33272 GCA_009831015.1 Picea engelmannii | reverse complement strand
AACGGGGACACCCATTCACTGTCTGATATAGGATATATAAACCCTGCATTGAGCAATTTTTGAAGTTCTTCTTTGAGGATTTCTCTTAAATTAGGGTTCATTCGTCGTTGAGGTTGGCAGATCGGTCGACAATCTTCCTTAATATATATTCGATGAGTAAATAATTCGGGAGAAATTCCTTTCATATATGTGTAATCCCATGCGAATGCTTCTTTATTTTCCAGAAGTAACTTCATTAATTGTTGTGTTTCAGCATCTGCCAAATTAGGGTTTATGTTCAATGTTTTGTCAGGTTCAATTTCTACTGGTATGCTTTTAGAGGAGATGGTGTTAGATGTTTGAGGTGGGATTTCCGAGTTGAGGTTTTCTTGATTATCAGACTCCAAAAGTGCAGTTAGTTGGTTATGAGTTTCTGGAGTCACAGAGGAGGGTTCGCAAATAAAATTATTGATTACTTCATCCTCGGTAGAGTCTTTCAGGCTTAGAGCTTGTCCGATAGTCAAAAGGGGTTGAGTAGGTTGATCATCAAAATCTACCCATACAAAATTATCATTATTAACCAGGGGTGTAGCGTGAGGGTAGAGGGTAAGTTGTTTAGTTTCGTAACCGTTTGAAATTGTCATTGAACCTGATCTACAGCTGATAAAAGCATCTGTTGTGGCTAGCCAAGGTCTACCCAAAATTAGAGGGTGTCCCCCCAACTTTGTTTTGGTTTGTAGTACCGTAAAGTCAGCTGGATAATTCCAGGATTCTACAGAGATATTGAGGTCTTCAATGACTCCTTCTGGTTTAATTTTGGATCGATCAGCCAATTCTAGGATAGTTGGGGTGTCTAGGAATTCATTTTGCAATTGTAGCAGTTGTAAGGTTTCAAGAGTCATGATATTGATAGCATCTCCTAGGTCTACCAGGACTCGAGGGATTATCATTTTTCCAACTTGTACTGAAACGGTAGGGTGGTTGGGATCACCATATTTAACTGGGGGAGTTTTACCTGACATTAGTGCAGACAAGTCTCCCATAACACGGACTCTAAGGGGATCCTTAATTTTCCTACCAGGATTTTTAATACAAATGTCTCGCATCGTCCTGGCATAGATTGGTACATCTCGGAGTGCTTGTAGTAGAGGAATTTTGACATATAAATTTTGTAATTCCCCTAGAAGATTGAAGGCTGGTGGCTCAGGCGTTTTAGTCAAGGCTAAACTCTCAGGAAATGGTGGTTTTGTTGTTTCAGCAGCATTGTTAGAGGATGATTGTACCTCTTCAGGTACATCATGCTCTTTTGTTTCCTCTTTATCAGAAGAGGTAACATCAGCTATGGCAAGTTCCACTATTCTCCCATATCATAAATCAATATCGTTGCATTGCGCAGGGAGAAGAGAAAGTGTAGGCTGGTTATAAATATCAATGCACTGCACAGCTTTATTATTTGGGTTAGGGTTAGGTTGCACAGGTAGCTGGGGTCTCATCATTTGATTGTTTGGTGGAGTACCTGCTGGTAAGGAGAGTGGTTGCAGGAATTGGGATTGAGGTAATTGATTTTGGAAGGGGGGTTGTTGTCCTCTCCAATTTTGATTCCATTGGTTCTAATAAGGTTGTTGTTGTTGTGGAGGCCAAGGGGTCCATGTTGATGGATCAACAAAGGGTGGGTTAGTTTGTTGCATGGGTGGGTAAGTTTGTTGCATGGGTGGGTAATTCATTTGATTAGTGTATTGCATTTGATTATAGGGGGGGTAACTTGTTTGATTGAAATAAGGATAATTGTTCCAACAATTAGAAGATGTAAATGGCATGTTAGGATTCATACCTTGTCCCCGCGGTTGCCATTGCCTTCTTTGTGTCAACAGATAGACTGCTTCAGCTTCTTCGTCTGTTGGTTGTAATGTTGCCTTGATTCCAGGTAAAGATGGACATTGTTGGGTATCATGATCTTTCTCACAGATGGTGCAGATTGACTTTTTGTCCAATGGACATTCCCTTCGTGGGTGCTTGTCTCTGCATTGAGAACAAAATATGGACAGGGCTGCTTCTGCTTCTGCTTGCTTTTTCTTAATCTGCAGGGTGTCAATTTGTGAGGAAAAAGAGCTTAACATTTCAGTTTTAAAACCTTCAAGTAAATTACCTATATCGGCTCGTGTTGCTCCCCCACTAGCTGATTTTTGGACTCTTGAAAATGTGGTGTCCCTGTTGTTTGATCTATTTCTTGAAGCTCCTCTTGAACATCTTTTGCATAAATTAACAATTTCATCGTATGATTCCTTAGATATGTCCCATTTTCCAAGCATATTCATCATATCTAGACAGTCATCCCTTACTCCTTTTAGTAATATAGTTTTGAGAATATCTTTACTTACATTGGGGTGACTGGATCTCTGTAGATTATACTGTAGCCTTTCTACAAAGTCCTCCATATTTTCATCTTCTTTCTGCATCATCTTAAATAGCTCCTCCCTTTTTTCTCTTGTTCGGCAATAGTCCTGGTATTTTTTCAGGAATTTATGTTTCATTTGGTCCCATGTTGTGATTACATGGCCTCCAAGACTCATAAACCATCTTAGTGCATTTCCTTTTAGTGTTGTTGGAAATAGCTTTAATTTTTTAGCATTAGAAACGTAATCATAACTTCTGCATAATATATCAAACTCAAAAAGAAATTCATCAGGATCTTCTGAAGACAAACCATGAAAATTAGGTAGTGCTGAGAGTGGAATGTTTTTCATGGGGGCTACTCCTCTAGGAAGATCGCCAATAGGAAATCCTAATTTAGAGAAAGATTTTTCATCATTTACCTCTCCTTCAGGACCTGCCTATTCTTCGTGATGCAATTCTTCATTGTACTCATCCATGTTTTCTTCTGTCTGCTCCCCTATTGCGCTTACTCTGTCCTCAATGTTTCCTGCTGATTTCTGGACTGTCTCAGGACTCCAAACTTCTTTCCATGTTTCAAAGTTTTCTTGAAATGAAGGCTGGGACTTTTGTTTCCGAAGGATTGGTCGTTGAACAGCAGATTCAGATTTTGATATGATCTCGTCAATGTAATTCTTTCTTCTTCCTTTTCCTTTTCCCTTGCCACCTGTAGGGTCAGTATCTTTGGGGTCTCCGTGTCCTTTCATGCAATCTTTGTACCTGAAAAATCATAAGTGCTTCTGAAATCTACAATTACCTTCCCCGGTAACGGCGCCAAAATGTTGGTCACTATAATTGCTTAATTAACTCAAACAATCAAGTGCTACATAAATTGTCAACCCAGGGAATTATGTTTATTTCAAAGGTAACCACGCACTATATGTGCTCAATTCCAAAAGAAACTTAGAGTTGTAGTAAGGGAAACTATATTAATCACACTTGCCTTGAATGAACTAAAGTCCTAGCTTGAATTACAGAAAAGCAAATTACTTATTGCAGAGCTTGAAGAGATAATTAATCTAAAGAATCCTGGATTACATTGAGATAACAACTGCAACAGAAAAGAACAATTATTCTGTAACCAGAGAACAGGACCCTATTCCCAAGCAGGAACTTCGGCACTTTGTTTCTGATGAACACACTTTCATGAACTCATTAATGCATTGAAGTCTTAACTATTCTAACAGAGAACAGGACCCTTTAATTCCTTCCTTTAAGCAGGAACCGTTAGTACCAGTCTCTGATTAGCACACTCATGAAAATAATTAAAAGTTGACTACTTCTAACGGAGAACAGGACCCTTTAATTCCTTCCTTTAAGCAGGGACCTTTAGCCCAGTCTCTGATTAGCACACTCCTGAAAATAATTGAAAGCTGACTACTTCTAACAGAGAACAGGACCCTTTAATCCCTTCCTTTAAGCAGGAACCTTTAGCCCAGTCTTTGATTAGCACACTCGTGAAAATAATTGAAAGTTGACTACTTCTAACAGAGAACAGGACCCTTTAATTCCTTCCTTTAAGCAGGAACCTTTATCCCAGTCTCTGATTAGCACACTCGTGAAAATAATTGAAAGTTGACTACTTCTAACAGAGAACAGGACCCTTTAATTCCTTCCTTTAAGCAAGAACCTTTAGCCCAGTCGCTGATTAGCACACTCGTGAAAATAATTGAAAGTTGACTACTTCTAACAGAGAACAGGACCCTTTAATCCCTTCCTTTAAGCAGGAACCTTTAGCCCAGTCTCTGATTAGCAAACCTCATACATTCATCACACAAGATTGCTAATTAAAATGATTAACAATTAACCAAGCATGAACTTCATGAAAACAATGTAAAACATAATTCTTAACAAGACAGAGTTCAGTAGTGTTTCAGCAAAGCAAAAATTAATCAAGGCATAAACAGAGATCACACTCACACACTATAAAACTAATGGGTGAATCTTGTGAAGAAGGTGGGCCCTCCCTTCTCACAAGATTCCCCTGAGACGAAAAGGGCTAGAGAAGGATGCTCAAAATAGTCTTCTATTCATCTATCAATGTATCATATTACAATATGAAAATGAAGTATGTCCCTCTCTCTGAATCTTTCTTAGTACATAAAACTGGATCCCCTTCGAATGGTGATTTCCTCTTATTTAAAGAGGGAATCCTTTGGATACAATTGATCAAAAAATACAGATGTATATCTGAGTCCTATTCTTAGTCAGATCGACTTTCTAAACCAGAATAGGACATCCTAGTCTCCTGCAACAGAATGCTATTACAAGTGTTGAACGAGGTGTTGTTGTTACAGCTGGAGTAACAGTTATTTCTTGTTGCTGTTGTTGCATGCTGTTTCGGCATCGCGAATCAGGCTATTTCAGCCACGGGATTTACGCTCTTGACTATTTCAGGACTTCTCATGTAGCAGCGATGGTTGGTGCTTGGCTCACGGTGCAGTTGTTGTAGTCAATCTGTGTGAGTTTCTGTTGACTGCGGACTGTGTAACGACTTCCTTTGTGTTTCAACATCGTCGGTTCTGGATTGCGTAACAGCTTCCTCTGTGTTTCAGCATCGTGACCATGGACTGTGTAACAGCTTCCTCAGCATCGTAGATCATGAACTGTATAACAGCTTATGTGTTTCAGCATCGTCAACCCTGGACAGTGTAACAGCTTCTGTGTTTCAGCATCGTCGACCCTGGACTATGTAACAGCTTCTGTGAATTGATGTTTCAGCAACAGGCTAATCTGCAGTTTGAACTGTTTCAGCACTTATGCATTTCTAATCAATGGTTAAGTACGAGAGTGATGTAAAATATTATGCAAAACAAATTAAACATATAGTAATGAGAAGGGACGTTGTATACCTTTGGAATGATAAGATAAAGTGATAATATGAGTTTAAATGTGGGTGATCAAGAGTGTAATAGTGGAAAAAAGTATGGGCAAAAAGGTACATTGTGTGGTCCTAATAGGAACTTAAATAATATCTCACCCACCATCCCCCTCGACATATCCATAAAACCTGGAGTTGTCGAAAATGTGCATATCGGAGCTTTGTGTTCCCATGATGAAGTTGTCACCTACAAGTCTCTTTTCCAAGAATTGCGTGATGTCTTCGCATGGAGATATGAAGAAATTTCAAGGATTGACCCCAACATTGTGGTACATGAGATTAAGACATACCCAGGTGCTAAACTCGTCCGGCAACGAATTCTTCCGGTCCACCCACGTAAAGCAGCCGCTATCAAGCTTGAAGTTGAGAAACTTCTCAAAGCTGGCTTTATTTACCCTGTGGCTCTAACTAACTGGGTTTCCAATCTTGTTCTGATTGACAAGAAACAAGGCACAATCCACGTGTACGTTGATTATAAGGACATTAACAAAGCTTGTCCTAAAGACAACTTTCCTACCCCCTTCATTGACCAGATCATCGACGATTGTGCTGGAAGTGAAATCTTCTCTCTGATGGATGGTTTCTCCGGATATAATCAAATCAATATCGTTCTCGTAGACCAACATAAGACCACTTTTATTTGTCCTTGGGGAACTTTCACCTACCAAAAACTTCCATTCGGTTTAAATAATGTCGGTGCAACTTTTCAACGTGCTATGTCTTACACCTTTCACGATATAAAGCACATCATGAAGCCATATCTAGATGACTTACCCGCTCATTCCATACACCGTGTAGATCATCCAATACACCTCCGTGCCATTTTCCTTTGATGTTGGTTTTACCATATACGCTTGAATCCCCACAAATTTGTTTTTTGCGTAGAATTTGGCCGACTTCTGGGCTTTATTGTATCACGTCAAGGGATCAGGGTAGATCCTTTGAAGGTCGAGGCGATTCTCAATCTTCCTCCTCCTTCCTCACTTCTCCAATTACAAAGTCTTCAAGGGAAGGCAAACTTTCTCCGTTGTTTCATCCCGAAATATGTTGAGCTAACTCTTGGATTTATGTGACTGCTCAAGAAAGGTTCTAAGTTCATATTGGATACCACTGCCAACAAAGCTTTCGAAGCTTTGAAATTGTATTTGACACGTACCCCACTACTCTTCCCACCTGATTACAGTCGGGATTATTTCCTTTACCTCGCAGCCTCGGACTATACCATCGCTATGGTTCTTTTCCAAGAGGATGATTCTCATGATGAACATGTCATCTATTACTTGAGTCAGAGTCTCACGACTTCTGAAAACCAAGTATTTACATGTTGAAAAACTGACCTTGGCAACCATCCAAGCTATTCAATGTTTCTGGCACTATATCCTTTCTCGCAATACTACGGTAATTTCTAACTGCAACGCTATGAAACACATTCTTACAGGCCAATTTCTAGGGGGAAAATACTCCAAATGGATCGTAATACTCCAGGAGTTTGACTTAGAATTTGAATGTGCTAAGTCCAAGAAATCCTTGGTGTTTTCCAAGTTGATATGCGACCTTTCTTGCTTTGAGACGGAAAATGTAGCAGCAGATTCATTACCTGATGAATCTCTTTTCCTGATTAGTTCTGATGACCTTTGGTATGAAGATATCATCATATATCTCCAGACCCAAACTTTCCGACCCAATTTTTCTAGCACTGACCATCATCAAATACGCTACCAAGCCCGTCAATATATTATCCTCGGTGATACTCTTTATCATCGTGGGATTGACTTTGTTTTTCAACGCCTCACATCTGACGAAGCCGAGAAAGCCCTAAATGACTGTCATTCTGGAGCCTGTGGTGGTCACATGTCTGGGTATGCTACTGCCTAGAATATCTTACGAGCAGGGTATTTTTGGCCTTCTTTATTCAACGATTGTATAATTTCCATCCAAAAATGTCACGCTTTCCAAACCTACAACAATAAAATACGATCACACCCTACTCCTCTACACCCTGTGGTCTCCATTGGTCCTTTTGTGAAATGGGGTATCGATTTCATGACATGTCACCCTCACTCGACCAGGGGGAATGGTTACATTATTGTAGCCGTATATTATTTTACGAAATGGGTCGAGGCAATGCCAACATTCGACAATACTGGAAGGATTGCAGCATTATTTATATTCAATCACATCATTTCTCGGTTTGGTGTTCCTCAAGCTATCATTACTGACCACGGTAGCCACTTTAAAAACTTCATGATGTCTGAACTCACTGAAAAGTTGGGTCTTCTCCATGACAACTCAACACCCTATTACCAACAATCCAACGGCCAAGTTGAAGCAATAAAAAAAATCCTCATTACCATGCTTCTATGAATGATAGGGATTCACAAAACGAGTTGGCACACGATGTTGTTTTCAGCATTGTGGGCTTATCGGACATCTGTTAACTCTGCTACCATTATAGGCCCTGCTACATGTCGAGCCATTGTGGGCTTACTTGATTATAGGCCCTGCTACATGTCGAGCCATGAGGTTGCACCACCTCAGCATCCTCGGATCCTCTCGGGTCGGTAAACCCCAATCAACCTGTAGTCACAGCACCCTCTCGAGGAAGAATGACACCAAAAGTGATCCGTACCCAAACTGCTTCAAGTCACCCTTTCTGCACTTCGTCAATTGTCTCTTCATACTGCGGAGAACTGCATCCGACCAGTTGAAGACTCGAGGCTCTGTGCACTCCATGGCATATTAGAAATAGATCTGGAGAGCCATATGCAGAGCCACGCTCCCAGCCATGTGTGAAATAGTAAACAAGATGGTCTGTAGGGTCAAATCTTGGACCCCCAAAATAGCAACCTTACCTTTGCTTCTCTCTGCCTCGAGAACACGATATTGGCGACAATACTCACTCATAGGGAGCCCGCTGCCTCTGCCTCTGGTCAAAGTAGCATGGTATCCACGCTATGACAACCCCGTTAGAAAATAGATATCCTCGATATCTAGGGTCAGTGTATGGACTCCCACATGAAATAAATGTTGGTCCACATCCCACATGTGGACCAGGTATTCCAACAACCTGAGTTGGGCTCTCATGCCCAGAATCCTAAAAAAATTCAATAGTCCACAGTCCCGGAGGGGAACGACTGTAACCAGGTCATTCCTGGAAATGGCATCATCCTCCTCATTTTCCATTTCTCTCCATTCCAACATTGTGATGGTCAAACACCTGCAAAAGAGCCATTAGAGGGAAGTCAGCAACTTGTTTTAAACTCTTGCATAATTTTTATTGGGCAAAACCTTACTTCAAATTCCATTTTTCGGCCCCCACAGGTGAGCCTTTTGCACAGTGCGAGATTCTCGCAGGTGCCCTGAAATCCACCTACGAGAATCCTAGATTCTTGTAGGTCCCGCATGGACCACCTGCGAGAATGCTTGGGCGCATTTTATGACCCTAAAATGGACTCAAAACCCAAAACATTGCCAATAAAAACTAAAAATAAACCATGGAAAAGTTAGAGAATCAAGATATTACCTCGTTGGTTGAGACGGTTCGCCGAATGATTGCTTGTGCCTCCCTCAATTGAGAAAAGAAATTTGGGGGAAAATGAGGTATGTTGGACAAGTTTTTGGCAAAATCACTATGAAATGGTAAAAATCCCTTTTTACCCATATTTATTCACTTTTTACTATTTTTGTTGATTTTTTATATTATTTTTATTAATTTGTCTATAAAAATTAATACCCTAATAGCCTTGTGAGTGTGGTTTTTCACATATATCGCGACTTCGAAGTCCGAACGAGGGGGTACGGGTGTTTTTTCTTTTGTCGCATGTACGACTACTTTTTTAGGGTTAAAAACCTCGAGCTCAGTCTTCGTTCGTTCTCGTGCTCGAAAATATATGAGAACGTGACCGAGTATACTTTTTCTCGTCTTTTCATACTCGTCATGGTAACACGAAAATGACGAATGTAAAGGAGTATCCTTTAAGCTCTTTTCACGCTCCATAAAAACAAAAAGATGGCCAAGCGATCTTGTTCTTTTCACGCTCGTTAAAGTATTTGAAAAAACATTCGACGGGCGATAGTTTATCACTTTTTCGGTCTCGTCGAACTCTTTTATGAAAAAGGAACTGGGAGAGTTCTCTTTAAGTGTTTTTCATACTCTCAAAACATGAAAAACCCCCGAGTTTTCTATCCTTGGAATCGTTAAACAAACATCGAAAGACCCACAATGGGACCGAACCACTCCTTCCTAGGGTTCGTTAAACATACTCCAAGGGACTCATCCGAAGGATGAGCTTACATCGACAAGCATATGTTATCCTCCTCAAGCTTTTGTAAAAATAAAGAGGTACTCATCAGAAATTGTGGGGGAAATTTTGGGAAAGGGATGTGTTTTCGTATTCATATTAATGGCAATAAGATTTGCTCTTGAACATGACACCCCCTATTCATCATTTGAATCCGAGTTGGGAAATCCAATTGTCTCTCATTCGACTTGCTACAAGGTCATATCTTGGGTCATATTTGAGTCAGTGTTTCCAAGTCCTTGGTCGTGTCGCTCATATGTTCAAGAGAAGTTCACACGAGCCCTCTATTGAGTCGGCCATATGCAGTTGTTCATTCTTACTATGTTGGCCTTCCCTGTGTCTGTTTCGACCCATATTCATACTTTGTTTCATCCTCAAAATCTGTTACTTATTTTGTGTCATTGATGGGGGATACATCAAGGCCCTCCTGTGACGAGTCTTGTTCCGTCAACTCCAACTCATTATCAGGAAATGAGACTTAGAAATCATTCAGTACCTTGGAACCCGCATGCCTTAATGGAAGGTCTCTTCGCTTTCGACAGGGGTTTCACATCATTGATCCCTGATCGATAGATTTCGTCGAGTGCTCGACTTCAGCCCATGCATTCGCATTCGTTCGGATTGTACTTTGGTACCTTGGGAGTCATTAACATCAATGGTGACTTCCCTCTCACTTGTTAATGATTTTCATCAATGACCGGTAATCAAGTGGTCTCTACCATGTTCGACTTCATCATATGTAATCACATGGTTAGATTCATACTTTCAGGCGATGGGATTGAAGACCCTGGGTCTCATCTTTTTTTATCCAGGCTGCGATGGAGTGTGTATGATTTGTATCGGCACATAGATCCACTTTGTATGTCATGTGGCTATGTCATCTTAATTCAAGTCTTCTTACATAGATCCACAGTGTATTCCTGGTGGCTATGTAGCATTTTGATGGCATGGATCCACGGTGTATGATTTGTGGCCATGACCTATGTTTATGATTCCATTCATTTGTGATCTGAGCATGGGAATGCCTACCTCAGAACTGGTATTATATTCTGCAGATGCTTGGTTGTTTACAGGTTTCTGATTAAGTGCTCTCCTTGTTTCTGACACACACACGCATTTTACAAAGTATTTCATCTATCACAATTTTTGGCCTCATACTTTGGGGGGCATTTTGTTACACATGATTTTGGTCACTCCGGTGATGTCTCTACAAGTGATGTATTTAAGCTCCCACAAGGACTTTTTGCCTGAGAAAAGTGACTGTTGTCTCCTTCCAAAAAACACATTTGTAAGATGAGTTCACAAGCTACCTATATTACAAGGTGCAAAAATCCTTCATTCTCGCAGGCAACCCAAACTTAGGGTGCGAACTATTCGCAGTCTTCTCTATAGGTAGGGTGCGAGCCTATTTCAAAGCTTGGAAAAGAGAAGAGGTCACGAAGGTTCTAGAAGGGAATATTCTAGGAAATGAGTTGGCATTCACATGGTTGGCATCCTACTGACTTCTCAGATTTAGTGGAATCATCCTCATCCATTTAACCATCTCTCCTTCTCCTATATATTGAAAAGTTTCTCATGGAAAAGGTTAAGGAAGATTGAATGAAGAATTGATGAAATAATTGTGTGAAGAACTCTGTTTGGATAGAAGCTTGAAGACTCCATTTGGTCTATCAAGTTGTATTGGATCTTCTTCATGCAAGTGCAGAGCAAGTGTGTGTGTTGGAACCAAGGGTCACTAAAAGGAAGCTTACGACATCAAGGCGATCTGATTGTATCTTCTACTTTCATTTAATATAATACAGCGGCATGTCCCTTTCCCATAAAATCACTCTTATTTTATTGCATAAATCCTTGATCATATGCATAGGTTGACATTGAATATACTTTGTTATTTTCACTTTGGTTGGTTTTGTTGTCTTGGACCTGATTTCACAAGAGCACCGGAGCAAAGCGGGAACAACAGACACCCAAGGAAGCGATATAAAGGTATGTCACGCATTCCTTCTTAGTAGTAGATTCAATGACTGCAACTTAGGGAAAGAGTCATGTCCTTTCCTGTTTTTTTCTAGATCCAGGTGGATCTAGGGAGATTTGTTAGTGTCTGCACCTATTGATTTATCCAATAACAGGCACAAGCTTCTATTCTCAAGGAACTTTTTCTAGGCCTAACTCGAAGATACACATGATCCCCTTCTTTGAACTCTCTAGGAGTCCTTTTTCTGTCTATCCTGAGCTATTTTCATATTATGTTTTATCTGGACTACTTATTGTTCCATTTCCTTTAGCATATCTATCCCAATTCTAATTTTGTCTACTGGGTTATTCCAACTGATTGGAATATTGCATTTTCTACCATAGAGGGCCTCAAAAGGGCTCATCTTCAATGACTCTTGATAGCCATTGTTATAAGCAAACTCTACCAGTGGTATGTAGTCTTCCCACTTCTTGGGATGATGCATTACATGCATCCTTAACACGTCCTCTAACACTTGGTTTACCCTCTCTGTATGCCCATCAGTTTGAGGGTGATATGTTACTAAATAGCAATTTAGTTTCAAAACCAGCAAACAGAGATTTCCAAAAGTTCAAAGTAAATTTTGTATCTATGTCGGATATGATTTCTTTAGGCATGCCATGCAGTCTAAATATTTCTTTAATGAAAATACTAGAAATATATATTGCCTTGCAAGTTGATTTATGGGAATAAAGTCAGTATCCTTGCTCAGTTTGTCCACAACTACCTTAATGGTGTCATTCTGTTTGGTTGATTTTAGTAACCCTATGATGAAATCCATGGAGATGATTTCTCATTTCCATTATGGTATTGGTAGGGGCTGCAACATCCATGCTAGGTACTGGTGCTCTTCCTTAACCTGCTGACATTCTAGACATTTAGCTAAGTAATCAAATATGTCCTTTTTTCAGTCTAGGCCAATAAAATAGCTTCCTAGTGGCTGTGATCATTTTATGATAACCAGGATGACCAGCATATGGTAATTTGTTTAGTTCATCCATTATGAACCTCTTCAATTCGTCACAATTTGGAATATACAAACTACCTTTGTAAGTTATCAGGCCATCATTCAACAATTGATATCCCTCATACTTCATCCATGTGGGCTCTTTCTCTAGGTATAATTTTACAGTCTTGAAAAACACATTTGTTTCTTGTGCACTTTTGACTCTCTTTGTGATGTCTAATTCACAGGTTCTCACAACTTCCAAGTGAATCACTTTCATACTTCTACTAAGGGCATCAGCCACCCTATTTTATTTTCCTTTGATATGTTTGATTTCAAAATCAAAATCACTAAGGAGAGCCATCCACCTAGCTTTTCTAGCATTGAGTTTTGGTTGATCAAACAAATATCTCAACCCACTATGGTCTGTCATCAACACAAATATTTTACCTAGGAGGTAATTCCTCCACATTTTTAAAGCATGTACTATGGAAGCCAATTCCAAATCATGGGTCACATAATCGATTTCATGCTCACTCAATTTTCTGGATTCATAGCAAATCACATGTCCTTCTTACATAAGGACTCCTTTGATCCCTTCCTTGCATGCATCTATACACACAAGGAATTCATTGTTTGGGTCTACAATCTTCAGCACAGGTGCATTGGTTAGAAGTTATTTCATCTCTTGGAATATCTCTTCACATTATGATGTCCAAAATAATTTAACTCCCTTTTTCTGAAGGGAGGTGATTGGGAAACCAATCTTGTAAAATCCATTTATGAACCTTCTATAGTATCCTGCTAGGCACATAAAGGATCTGATAATAGGTACATATTTTGGGGTATGCCAATCCATAATGGATTTGATCTTTTCAGGATCAACTGCCACTCCTTCTTTGGAAATAACATGGCCTAAGTAATGGACTTGTTATTGGAAAACGTTACACTTACTAAACTTAGCATAGAGTTGATGTTCTCTTAGAAATTGAAGCACTAACTTGAGATGTTCTTCATGCTCTTCCCTATTCTTAGAATAGATTAGGATATCATCAATGAAAACCAACACAAATCTGTCCAAGAACTTACTGAGTACATTATTCATTAAGCACATAAAAGTAGTTGGTGCATTGGTAAGCCCAAATGGCACCACTACAAATTCATAGTGCCCATATCTTATCCTAAAGGTTGTTTTGTGGATGTATTCATCCTTAATTCATACTTGATGGTATCCAAACCTCAAGTCAGGATTGGAGAAAATTGTAGCACCCCTTAACTGGTCAAACAAGTCATCAATCCTTGTCAAGGGATACTTATTCTTAATGTTCATCTTATTGAGTTGTCTATAGTCTATGCACAACCTGAGTGTTCCATCCTTCTTTTTCACAAACAAAGTTGGTGCTCCCCAAGGAGACACACTAGGCCAAATGTAACCTTTGTCCAACATCTCCTTTAGTTGTAGTTTGAGCTCCACTATCTCTGGTGTACTCATTATATAGGGTGCTCTAAACATTGGCAGCGCTCTGGGTACAAGTTCTGTTGAAAAATCAATATCTCTTCTTGGAGGTAGGCCTGGTACCTCTTCTGGAAACACATCTACTCTCTTATTATGGGATGTTATTCTAGACTTGGTTTTTTGTTCTCAATAAAGTTCAACACTTTTATTGCATACAAGGGACATCCTTTTCTACAATACTTCTTCACTTGAAGGGTTGATATTTGTCTCACAGAGACGGGATTTTGAATTCCTTGTAGGGTTATTTTTGTCCCTTCTTTATCTTCACACTCCAAAGTTTTATTGTAGCAGTCCAACTTGGTTTTATGGGTATCCAACTAGTCCATGCCAATCAATAGGTAATAATATCCTAAAGGGAGTATTTTTAGGGTTGCTCGGGTGGGTAATCCATTCATAATGAATTGGCATGCTGGAATGACCTATGTTACCTTTCTTTTAGTTCCAGTGGCTAGTTGTACAAGCCATGATTTAGCATGTTTTACTTGTTGCAATTTACATTTATCAATAGTTTGAGGGGAAACATAACTCAGATTAGAACTAGGGTCAATTAAAATGGAAACTAGATGGTTGGAAATCATACCTTCCATCTCCACCATTGAAGCTTGGTAGTTATCTTGTCTATTATCTAGGGTTGCATAAATTTGTGGCATGCTCCTAACCACATCATTTAATGTGGTATCCTCCTGGATGTTGTAGACCCTCCTATTTTCCTATTTCCTATGTGGACAGTCCCTCAGCAGGTGTTCTTCTCCATAACCCCAACATTTCAAGGGTTCTCTTTTTGTATTATCAATCTTACATGGGGTTGCTCCAAAGGGTTTATTACCACTCTGAAATGGGAAATTTTGTTGATATACACTTTTAGTAGGAAGGACCGTCTTAGAACTTTTCCCATGCTTCTTAAATCTTGAGGATTTACACCCCTTCTTCTTGAATACCAAATTACTCTTCTTCTTCCAATCCTCATGAGGTTTTTCCTTATTCTTGAATTGCTCATAGTAGTACCTTGCCTTCCAGATAGTATCTTCTATGGTATTTTGTTCATCAAATTAAATTTTGTCCCAGAAGGACTCAAGCAGTCCACTAATAAATCGTTGCATCTTTACCTTTTCATCCTTTATGTAGGGAACATGCCTTATCATCTCAAGAAATTTGTTGATATATTCATCTATTGTGAGTTGTCCTAGCTTGAGTTCATAGAACTCCTTGGTCTTCCCATCAAAGTATTTTTTCCGAAAGATACTTCTTCTTCAAGTATTTCTCAAATTGTTTCCATGACAAATCCTTCTCATGGATTCCTTTCACATTCCTAAGGTCCTCCCAAAAAATGGAGGCCTTTCCATTCAAGTTGAAAATATTTATTCAAGCCTTTAAATTTTCAGAGTAGTCATGGAATCTGAAGTACTTTTTAGAGCCAAGTATCCAAACTTATTCTTCTTCCCCCTTTTTAATCTCTCCATCGAAAGTAGGTGGTTTGGATTTCTTAAACTCTTTAGGTTCATGGCTCTTGGAATGTTTCCTCTTCTTTCTTCTCCTCTAGGAATGTGAACTAGTCTCACTACTAGAAAATTCCTTGGAGTTGTCAGTTTCCTCACTAGAGGATTCTCCCGTTGAACGTCTCTTGGCTCCATGTTGGCAATTCCTTGAGGTGATCCTCCTTGTGTGGCCACTTTCAGGACCATTCTTTTGTATCTTAGGTGGAATTTGATTTTTATTAGTATGATGTATGTCCACATGATTGGATGTTGGTCCATGTTGCAGCTTCCTTTGTATATATGATAGGATTTTCAATAGGACTATGTTAATTTCAGTTAGTTTTTCCTGTTCTTTTATCATCCTTTCATTGTCAACCTTACAACTGTGTAATTCTTCCATAAGGCTTCTTACAGTTTCACCCAAATTTGGAGAAGTTTCCACCGCCCTCCTCTCATCATATTCGTATTCTCTATTGTGGGATCTTTCCCACAACTCATGGTGTGTCACCATTCTTTACGATGTGGTTTTCATGTTGTCCACGGATTGTTTGAGTGTTGATAAAACATTTTTTGTTAGTTAATTATCTACTAGTTTATGAATAACACATACATTTGGTAAAGTGAAGTCATCTTCTTTATTTGGAACACTAGCAACACACAGTTGATATTTTCAAAACATATAACAACAGCAAAAAGTTTTATTTCTCTCTTCAGTAGTGGTTTAAATAAGCTTCTTATGAATGGGGTAAGATAGGGTGTTACCCCTTAAAAGTTCTCTAATAATATTTTTATGTGACTTGTTCATGAGCCCAATCATGCCAAGTGTTGTGTCCCGCTCTGATACCACTTTGTCACTCACCCGACCCCTAAGTACCTTTTTAAGGGATGGGGCATCAAAATTTCACTTTTCTTAATCATCTCGAATGCTTGTAACTAGGGTCCCATTATCTCAGGTTCGGCGAGGGTTTTCCAACGACTATAAATTTGTCCAGATATGTGTTCTAGATTGAAATTTATGGCCCTTCAAAGTTCTTTAAGCCTTCATTAACTAGATTCTCTCACAGTCACGTGGCACCCATGTGCCTCCCTGTCACCTCGCACTCCACATCATCATAGTTTACAGAGACTCTCCCAACCAGGAGTTAACATTTGTCTAGATCCTATAGACCTACTAAGTTAATTAATCATTAATATAGTGAAATCTCACTCCTTATTAAATCTCCAAGGGTAGTTAGATTCATTAATATTAGTTAATTCCTAAGACTCCAAACTTCGAAAAAAAATTGCATCATGTGTTTGTGAACCCAAATCTCTCGAATGTCGGAGTACCAGAGAGGGTCCCTCTCATTTAATTAATTACATTTAAATTTTTCTTACAGCTTGTGGGAGTGGGAAAGTAAATACGGGCCTTCAGACCTTTTCGACTTATCCAATATACCACTCCAAATCCTTCAGGGTCCTGAAACCCTGGACTCCCAAACGGTCCACACTTACACGTGGCAGTGCGTTAAACCTAGAGATAGGAACAGGTAGGTATGGGCCTTCGGCCAATTAACCCTAGTGTTCCAGCATCCCAAGTTCCCCAAAGTCTCTAACTCTCAGTGCCTCGGGTATTCCACCAGCTATTAGAAAAAGCGATCATGTGTCAGGGGGTTGAGACCCAGCAAAGGGCAGAGATGACATGTGGCCCCATCAATGGGTGACATGTGTCATGTTCTAATTAGCATATAAGGTCTATAAAAATCATGAATCAAGGTCACACATGGCATATCAAACATGGGTCCACGTCACCCTAGGTGACGTCAGTGTCCCACATCACTTCGGACTAATAGACTACGGAATTCTCTAGCCTCTCCTACTTGTGAAATCGCCTAGATCTTCGAAGCCCGAACTTCTTCCAACAACCTCCCAATACCCCTTTTATCCCATGGTCGAGATAGGTCCACGTAGAACTATAGATACACGACCTCCCTTTTTTGTGACTTCGACGTTCAGGGGTTTCTCTTTTCTAGCTTTCTTTTTTACTCCCGGAGTGGTCATTGCCAGACTTGTTGAAATAATGTAATTGCAAAGTGTATTCTTATTATTATTTGATATATTATTCACTCGATCAATCCCCATTTTGGATTGATCATGTTGGCTATTGTAAAAGGACCAAATCCCCTTTTGCAGATTGGTCATAATGTAATTCTAATAGGCATAAAGAGAAGTCGGCCCCAGAATATATCAAAGAGGCCAGGAATATAATAAAGGTGGTTATAACCACCAGAAGAAGAATTCTGCCCTACCAGTGAAAGGACACTCCCACACATGTCAGTCTTGTATAAATAAGGAGGCTAGCGCCTCACTTAGACACACACTCACTTGTTCATTGAGAGACAAGTTTCAGAGCTACAATTGGAGAAGAGAGAGAAAGAGAGAGGTGCATGTTTGGGAGAGGAAATTTTGTACTTGTTTGAGTTATCTCTTGGCATTGTATTAGCTATCTATAATAAGGAAGTTTTGTTGGGTTTTCCTCCCCTAGAGGGTTTCCCAGGATAAATGTTGTGTCTCTTGTGATCGTGTATTTCTCAATGATCTTGTCTTATGTTGTTGTTATCTATTGAAATGAAAATAACTATAATAATGGCTTAAACATTAACATGGTATCAGAGCCAAGCTTAAGAGAGCATCTTTCACAAGAGAAAAGTCAAAAACGTCATTGTTGTCGTACATGCAAATTAAAGTTTTTTGTTGGTGAGGTATTTCAACCCTAAAACCATCTAGAAAAGTGTTCCCTCCCTCAAGGATCATTTTGGAACCTTCAACGCACCTTTTCAGTGGCTATATCTCTCGGAAAGTGAAACCCTAGTTTCACAAAGTACCAGAAAACCAGAGTACCAGAAGTACTAGAAGTACTAGAGGTACCAAAAAACTAGAAGCACCAGTCTAGAAATCCACAGATCAAGTTTGGAGGGGTAAAAGTTGGATTTTCTCAGATCCAAGCACACCAGGCTACTCGCCTCAGAAAAGCGCACCTCTTGGTAAGTTCAGAATTTGATTTTGAACATTTTCATTTTTGGACATTTTCCCAACTTCAAGTAAAAGATGTCTGCAAGTGTTAATCTTGTTGACAAGCTAGAAGGTGTGGAAAACTTTTGTGCCTGGAAGTATAGGATTGGTCTCATTCTTGAAGAGAATGACCCATCAAGATTCGTCAAAGAAGAAGTGTCAGAGCCCGCCGATGCTGTAGAAAAAGAAAAGCACCAAAAGGACACAATCAGGGCCAAAAGAATCATTGCAGATTCAATCAAAGACCACCTAATTCCCTATGTGTCATCAAATAAGACTCTGAAAGAAATGTTTGATTCCCTAAACAGACTATATGAAGGAAATAACATAAACTGGAAGATGAATCTTAGAACTCAGCTCAAGAATACAAGAATGCAGAAAGGAGAATCAATCTAAGAATACTTCTCCAGAATATCCCAATTCAAAGAACAACTAGAAGCAATTGGAGATACTATAGATGAAGATGAACTTATAATGATGGCCCTAAATGGTATCACAAGACCTTGGGATGCATTCATCCAAACGATTTGTGCCAGAATAGAGAAACTGAAGTTTGACAGTATATGGGAAGAATGCATCCAAGAAGAAACAAGAGTAGCTAACCGAGAGGATTTACTAGAAAGAGATGAAGATCAATCCCTAGATACTCACACTAAAGGAGGAAGAAAGAAGTCTTACTTCCAGAAAGAGACTTACAAAGAGTCTCAACCCCAAAAAAAATTCAATCATAAATAATCTCATCCAAGGAGATTTCAAAAGAAAGGACAACGAAAGGAAAGCGATTACTTATCTGTACAATGCTACCATTGTGACAAGATGCAACACATTGCGAAATTTTTTCTAGCTAGACGAGAAGAATACAAGAGGAAACAAAAGTGGCACCATGCCCATGCAGTTGAAGATGAAAAGCCACCTAAAAATATGTTAAGAGAACAAATTAAAGAGCATGTTTTAATCTCGGCCCTCTCAAGATCAGTAACACCTGGAGAGGACACTTGTCTCATTGATAGTGGTGCCTCCAAGCACATGATAGGACAAATAGATATTCTCTCTTACATTTTAGAAAAAAAAAATTCTTAGAAAGTGACACTTGGAGATGATTACCAATATCCCATCAAGGGAGTGAGAGAATCAAACTACAAACTGAATTCAGGAAATTCAATGAAGATGAAGGATGTACTCTATGTACCAGGTTTGACAAAGAACCTACTCTCCATTTCATCCTTAGAAAAGAAAGGCTTCAGAATTTCCTTTATAGATGGAGAAGTTCTTATGTGGGCTAAAGGAGAAACCTTAATTGAAGCAATCATCATTGGAAGTGAAGAAAATGGCTTGTATAAGCTAAAGGGTCACTCAGAGGCTTCCATGACCCACGCCATTGAAAACTCATATGAAATTTGGCATAGAATATTAGCTCACATTAACTACAAGGTGCTACCATACATATACAAAGTTGTCACAGGTTTACCAGAACTCAAGGTTGATCATGAAGGCATATGCAATGGATGTGCACAAGGGAAGAACATCAAGAACCCTTTTCCGAAGAGAGACAACAAAGCAGAAGGATTCCTAGAACTCATCCATTCAGATGTGTGTGGCCCAATTCCATCATCCTCCATGAGTGGGTATGTATACTATGTATCATTCATTGATGATTATTCTCGTAAGACCTGGTTGTATTTTTTGAAATCTAAAGATGAAGTGTTCAACAAGTTCAAAGAATTCAAATCCTTGATAGAGAATCTTTCTGAAAGAAAGATCAAGATACTCGGGTCATATAATGGAGGATAATACACCTCAAAAGAGTTTTTGATCTTCTACAAAGATGTTGGGATCAAGGGGGAACTCACTACTCCCTATAATCCTCAACAAAACGGTGTGGCTGAAAGAAAGAACAGAACGATAATGGAAGTCGTGAAGACCATGATCCATGATCAAGATATTCCTATCTGCTTATGGGCAGAAGCAACAATGACAGTTGTATGTGTGTAAAATCGATTGTCCCATAGTGCACTTGGGTTCAATACCCCAGAAGAGATGTTCACCGGAAAGAAGCCAGAGGTAAGCCATCTCAAAATATTTGGCTTCCCAATATTTATACATATACCAAAAGAGAAAAGAAACAAGTTGGAACCCTCAGGAAAGAAGGGAATATTTGTGGGATATTGTGAGGTCTCCAAGGCCTTCAGGATCTATATACCAGGTCATCACCACATTTATATCAGCAGGTATGTGACCTTATATGAAGATGCATCGCTCAAGAAATCAAGAAAATGTTAGCTTGAAGAGGTATATGAAGAAGAACCTGTAATCCCTAGAGTTGCAGAATCAGTGAGGGAGGTTCCCAGAGCTGTTGAACCAGTGAGGGAAGTCATAACTTCCCCTGATGAGGAAATTCTAGAAGATCATGATGTAGCAGAGTTTCAAGAACCTCCCCATATGACGATCCTCCATAAAAGAAATCCAACTTGGGCTAGAGAGCTTATTAAAGATGGAGAGAAATATGGTGTTCCCGAAGGAAACACGAGACATGTGAAGAAACCTAAGCCATTCTCCAATTATATGGCTTTGATGTGTGATCTCCTATAAAAGGAGACTACCTTCTTTGAAGAAGCCATTTAGAAGAAAGAATGGGCAGATGCCATGATAGAAGAATACCAATTCATAATAAAGAACGATGTATGGGAAATAGTTCCCAGGCCGAATAGCAAGGATGTGGTATCATCAAGATGGATCTTCAAAATAAAACATGTTGTTGATGGAATTATTCAGAAGTATAAAGTAAGCTTTGGAGCTCGTGGATTTTCTAAAAAAGAAGGCATTGATTATGAAGAGACATTCGCTCCTGTAGCCAGATACACTTCGATCATAACCATCATATCCCTTGCAGCTAAGATGAAGTGGAAGTTACACCAGATGGATGTAAAGACAGCTTTCTTAAATGGTGTTATCGAAGAGGAAGTGTATATAGAGCAACCTCAAGGATTTGAAGTTGAAGACAAGAAGTCTCATGTCTGCAAATTGAAGAAAGCCTTGTACTGATTGAAGCAAGCTCCTAGAGCTTGGTATGGCTGAATAGAAAACTTTCTGACGAGCTTGGTCTTTACCAAGAGTAAAGAATATTCTAACCTCTACTTCAAGGTTATGAACAATGAGCCAGTGATACTATTTCTATATGTGGATGACTTATTCTTAACTGGAGAAGAAAATATCATCACCTAATGTAAGAAGAGACTCACTTCAGAATTTGAAATGAAAGACCTTGGCCTAATGCACTATTTCTTAGGTCTTGAGGTATGGTAGAGTCCAGAGAGGATCTTCCTTAACCAAGGGAAGTATGCAGTCGAAATCTTGAAGAGATTTGACATGTTAGAGTGCAAGCCCATGAATACACCTATGGAAACGAAGTTGAAGTTGTTGGTCGATACTTCGTCAGAATTGATTGATACCATATTGTACAGATAGATTATTGGATCATCGATGTACCTGACGAACACCAAACCAGACATTTGTTTTATCATGAACACCTTGAGTCAGTTTCTGGTAGAACCAAGACATGTTCACCTTGTGGCTACAAAACATGTGATGAGATACCTTAAGGGTACATTAGATTGTGGTCTCAATTATGATGGAGATCGTGATTTCACATTGAGTGGGTACACTGATTCAGATTGGGCAGGAAGTGTTTCTGATAGGAAAAGAACTTCAGGATGTTGTTTCAGTTTGGGATCAACCATGATCTCATGGTAGAGTAGGAAGCAATCCATCATTGCTCTCAGCACAGTGGAAGCAAAATACATTGTTGCATGTTCTGCCAGCTGCGAAGCTATATGGCTTTGAAAGTTGTTGACCGACCTATTTGACCTAGATATGGAAGCAACCATGATCCTATGTGACAACCAGAGCTGCATAAAGATGACAGAGAATCCTTTATTCCATGACAGGTCAAAGCACATAGAGATTCGTTATCATTACATATGTGACATGGTGTAGAGAGGATCCTTAAAGCTCCAGTACGTTAGCACGGATGAACAGGTTGTTGATGTGTTGACCAAGCCTCTATCTCTTGTAAAGTTTGAGAACTTTCAAGATAATCTTGGTATAGTCCGAAAGGACCTTCCTCAAAATGGGGAGTAGTTTTTGTGATGAGACATATCTTGCTTCCAACCTAATGGTTGTGACGTAAAGCAAGATGATGTGATGAGACTAGTATTGTGCTTCTGGCTTGATAGTTGTGACGTAAAGCCAATTTAGTATCTTTCTTCCAGCTTGAGTGTTGTGACGTAAAGTAAGACTTTGAGATGAGACTAGTACTGCTCTTCCGGCTTGACAACTGTGATGTAAATCCAGTCTAGTATCTTTCTTCCAACTTGAGTGTTGTGACGTAAAGAAAGACATTGAGATGAGACTAGTATTGTGCTTCCAGCTTGATAGCTCTGACGTAAAGCCAGTCTAGTATCTTTCTTCCATCTTGAGTGTTGTGACGTAAAGTAAGACGTTGAGATGAGACTAGTAATGTGCTTCCAGCTTGATAACTGTGACATAAAGCCAGTCTAGTATCTTGCTTCCAACTTGAGCGATGTGACGTAAAGCAAGACGTTGAGATGAGACTAGTACTGTGCTTCCAGCTTGAGAAGTTGTGACGTAAATCCAGTAGAGTATCTTGCTTCCATCTTGATTGTTGTCATGTAAAGCAAGACGAGTACTAAGCCTCTAGCCTTACAGCTTTGACGTAAAGCCAGTCACGTATTATGATGTGTCAGCCTCATGTTGTGATGATGATGACGTATTAGTTTTATACTAATACATATTGATGCAGATGATGATTGCATTCCTTTGAGAATGACGATGCTACCGATGAATAAAACTTCTGATGATTTATAGATACGCCAGTCAATGTTCCAAGATAATATTGATGATGTTGTCCTCCCGATGTTCTTGATGATAAAGGCCTCTCTCTCGTATGATGTTGTTGTAGAATACCCTTCTTGTTAAGGGGGAGTGTTGAAATAATGTAACTGCAAAGTGTATTCTTATTATTATTTNTTTGATATATTATTCATTGGATCAATCCCCATTGTGGATTGATCATGTCGGCTATTGTAAAAGGACCAAATCCCCTTTTGCGGATTGGTCATAATGTAATTGTAATAGGCAGAAAGAGAAGTCGGCCCTAGAATATATCAAAGAGGCTAGGAATATAATAAAGGTGGTTATAACCACCCAGAAGAAGAAGTCGACCCTGCCAGTGAAAGGACACTCCTACACGTGTCGGTCTTGTATAAATAACTAGGCTAGCACCTCACTTAGACACACACTCACTTGTTCATTGAGAGACAAGTTTCGGAGCTCCAATTGGAGAAGAAAGAGAGAGAGAGAGGCTACATGCTCAACTCTTAGTTGTGATTTGGTTAGGGTCGTGGGCATGACCCTTCGATCACACAGACAAATGATTTGAAGGAGGTGCCCTCCCTCCACAGAGCTCAAATTTAGTAATCTATGAAGGTAAATTTGAGGGGTTGACAGGACTGAAGCGTTCCAACAAAGTCTGCCTTGACTCTTACATTACAAAATCAATCCTTGGGAAAATTCCCTTAAGGATTCTTTAACCAGCACAGAAATTGTAAACATATTTCTAAATTCATTTGAAGACCCATGTCTAATATTTCTCATGTTGCTAAGCAGAGGAAAACAGGAAACATTCAAATGTAGGGGTTAACAGAAGAACAATAATCATTTCTAATATTAATCATACAATGAAAATTTTAGTCATAGACACAGACATCCAACCACTCATTTCAATTCTAGCTCACGGGGTATAAGAATACTTATCGAGAAACCATATAGTGAAGAAACTACTAAGAGGGGTGCCCTTTTCCACCCAACCATAGGCATAGCAACTCCTGGATGGATTTACTGTTGGCCACCCCCTAACTATATCATGATGCTCTGAGAGAGACTATTCCTTCTTGTTCAACAACAGTCAGGGACGGAGGGCACTCTCCTCCTCCCACGGGAACTTGGCAGATCGGTTTTCTCTCCACCAAGCAAGGGGATATGCAATGAGTGTTTCCTCGGTCACTCATCTTCTTTGCAACCTCATTTATCAGCTTGGACTGAAAAATCTTCCTAGAAATTTCTTGTACCCAGAGCAATTTGTTTTTTAGTTCTCTTCAGAACCAGTGAGCTTCACATGCTCTCCCCTTTCAGAAATGATCACCCGACTCATCTTCCCCCCCCCCACTCTTCTACCCATGAATTTATTCTTTTATTTCCTTCCTCGGCAATATTTTGTGGGTCCAAATCCAAATTCTGTGGGTTAGGTCAGGGATTTTCATATGGGTACTCTTCCCATCTCCTCATTGACTCTTGAGGATGACTTCTCAATTACCAGCCTGACTGATAATTTATTTTTCTGTGTCAGAGGACTATTTTGGGTCTGAATAATTTAAATCTAGTAAAGTATTGGTCTGGTGGGGGTCAACTTAACCATTGTTGGTTCCCCTCACCATATCTCTCATTCATCATGATCTATGTTGGAAAACCCCTTTAGCAGTTATGCAACACATTCCATTTTTATTTAGTAATATAAATACATACATTACATTTTATAACAAAAAGGTTCATCAATTCCAACATCCACACATATTCAGTCTACCCATATCCTTTTAGAATTTTATAGTTATATTTACAAGCTGGGGCAAACAGGGGTATTACATCACGTATGAAAAAATGTATTTTGGTCTAATAAACAGGGGAGCGACTTCTCATAGAGCTATGGACATTGTTTTTGTGGGTGAGAGAGACAAGTCCATTGTCATATACCTTGATGAAATGATTGTTTTCTCCAAGATATATGAATATCACATCAATCATTTAAGGAAAACCTTTGTGAAGTGTAGGAGGTTTGGGATATCCTTGAACCCCAAAAAGTCTTATTTTTCTATGAAAGAAGGAAATCTCCTTGGCCATATGGTATCCAAATAGGGGGTGAAGATAGATCTAGAAAGGGTGGAGGAAATCAAACAAATTGCTCAGCCTAGGAACAAGAAAGAAGTATAATATTTCCTAGGTAAACTAGGCTTTATGAGAAGGTTTGTCCCCAATTTTGTTGAAATCGTAAATCATATTACCAACATGTTGAAAAAGCAACATGAAGTCTAGTGGACAGTTAAAGCCAAAGAATTTTTCTAGAAGATCAAGGAATCCTTGGGAGGGTCTCCAATCCTAGTCATCCTGAATTATGACAAGGATTTCCTCATTTTCTCTTTTTCATTAGCACATACAATAGTTGTTGTGTTGCTTCAAAAAAATGAAAAATACCAAGAACATCACATAGCCTTTTTCAGCAAGGTCGTGAGAGATGTTGAGCTGAAGTATAGTAGCATGGAAAAGAATTAGTCAAAGTTGTTGATACCGAGAGGGGGGTGAATCAGTATCAAGTAAAATTTAAAAACCTTTCCAACTTATACTTAAACCATTCAATTATATCCAATGAGAAATGAGCTATAGTATAAGAGTTACACCAACAATACACCATGCACAATATATGAGAAATAATCAACAGTTATTGTTCAAGGGAAGTAATGACTTCCAAAGGTAGCTACAGGTTCCAAATCTAAAGGGATGGAAAAACCTCCAAGAGGAAGATACAATCCTCCAATATCAAGAGAGGGTTGACCTCTCCATACTTGTCCATTCCTTCCACCCAAGAATATATGAGAGATAATAAAACTTTACATTAAATCATCACTATCAACCAACCATCACAGAGAACCTGTTAATGCTTCGTGAGACTTCTTCAATTTATGAAATTATTCAATTCATGGAATAATATGATCCTATAGATAATATTACTCAATGTATTCTCTGAAACTTCTCCAAGTTTCACTCCTTGAATCCTCCCCAAAAAGAAGTTATAGAAAGAATGGTAGACTTTATTCAATTCTGGTTTATTCAGGAGAGAAAACTTGTACAGAATGCCTCGCGCTCAATATTTAACATCATATTCTAAAACTCGTACACAAGAAACTAAAGTTCGTACTATTTCCAATGAAATTGGTCCAACTTCATTTGGATTCTCTATGAATAATTTATAATTGTTTTGCCCGGAACACATGTTTATCGACTAGCTTCAGGACTAGTCAAAAACCCTATCTTCCACATAGTGTATCTCCGTAATTATAGAAAATCAAGAGCTGAAACTTTTACCACGGGTAACTTGATATGTCTTATCAATACCATATCAAATTCACCATCTGAATCATTATATAAAAAAATTTATAGCGAAAATGGTAAGATGACCTATAAATAACATACCTTAGAACACATCACCAAAAGACTTCATCCTCCCTTGAAATCCGGCCTTCTTTACTTCTGATTTCCTCTGAAATTCGACTTGTGTATGAAATGAATGTATAATGATATTTATTTATACCATTTATGTCACTTCCTTTTAACATTAGGTTTGACCTGACACTTTCTTATTTTGTAATTCTTTTCTTTAATTATCTTCAGGGCCTACATGTACTTCCTTCTTCAATTCACTTTGTCATCTTCAAAATTCATTTCTCCTCAACCATGAGGATCCACGTGACGTGACACATACCACCGGAAACAACATGATGTATACTATCCATCCATGGGTGTTGTATCTACATGTGCATTGTCCTTCATGTCCAAATACCTTCATCAATCTTGCAGTCCAAAATCAATGACTAGGGTTGACATCAATGACAACAACCAATCTTCCAACAAAAGCATTAAAGGATTTCAGATATTATATATTGCACCATAAGATATTGGCTTATGTACCTAATAGTACCATAAATGATATTCTCACATAGCCTAACATTGAGGGAAAAATAGGTAAATGGATTGCTAAGATTCAAGAGTATGACGTGGAGATCAAGCCCACAAAGCTAGTAAAAGGACAAGGACTAGCCAAATTGTTGGTTGAATCTAACTATGAAGTTAGAACCATCCTTAGAGGTAAGTGCCAAATTTTCTCAGTCTGATTGGTATAAAGACATCATTTTTTAATTGCAAAATTTTAGTTGCTCACCAGCATGGGATAAAGTTAGGGCTAGGTCTATTAAGATTAAGGTTGTAAATTATTGCATTTTAGGGGGAAATCTATTTTGGAAGGAACCAGAGGGGATCCTACTAAATTTCCTCACTGAAGAATAAATTGAGGGAAAAATCATTGAGTTTCATAAAGGTGTGTGGGGATCACCATGCTTGGAGAGCCACTGCATACAATATCCTCAGAGTTGGGTATTACTGGCCCTCCTTATTTTCTGATGTAAACGGTTTGGTTCGAGCATGTGTAGAATGTCAAATGTTTGCAGGAAAGCAGAATTTGTTTCCCCTCCCACTAAAAACAATCAAAGTTGAGACACCTTTTTAGCAGTGGGGATTAGACTTTATTGGAAAGATTAATTCAAATTTAAGTGGACAGCACAAATCGATATCGACAGTTGCATATTATTTCAAAAAATGGGTAGAGTCCATAACTACAAGGACACCCACCAATATAGTCATCATAAAGTTCCTAGAGGAAAATATCTTGGTTAGATTTGGGTGTCCAAGAAAGATCATCGTTGATAATTCTCAGGCCTTCAAATCCAAAAAATTGGTTAAGTTTTGTAAGGACTATAACATAGATCTGGGACACTCTACTACTTACTATCCATCGGGAAATGGTTTGGTGGAATCCTCCAATAAGAACCTTATCAATATTATCAAGAAAATGTTATCTCAAAATAAGAAGGCATGGGATTCCCACTTGAAATATGTTGTCTGGGAAGACAGAGTTAGCATTAACAGATCCATTGGAACTTCCCCTTTTCAGTTGGTGTATGGGTTGGAAGCCATTTTCCCCCATTCAACTCAGCCTCCCCATGATGAAATTATTGCAATATGAGGAGACATAATCAGATGACATGCAAAGAAGAATTAACCAGCTGATCAAAGTCCAAAAAGTAAGAGAGCAAGTTCAAATAAACTCCCAAGCTCATCAAGAAAGAATAAAATAAATATTTGAAAAAAGGACCAAAGAAAGAATTTCATGGCTGGGGATTTGGTCCTGAAATGGGATGCACAAAGGGAAGCTAAAGGGAAACATGGAAAGTTTGATAATATATGTCTTAGACCCTTCCAAGTGGTTGTAGTCCAAGATAAAAACACTTATGATTTATCTCAGTTGGATGGAGATGTTAAGAACCAAATATCAATATAGCATAGAAAAACATCAGAATAAGTACTCAACACCTTGAAAAAGAGAGAAATTCAGATAATAAGCCTCTTCGAGGGGGAAACCTCATTATGCCCATATAAATGTACAATTCCAAGATGATTCCAAATGAAAATATCTCCTTGGTATATATAGGATACTAGGAGGTATAATTACAACTAATGGAATAAAGCCGACATAAATAAAATAACATTACTAATGTAATATGCCCCAATTAAGGGGTAATGAGCCAATATTAGGTCTTAACTTGCCCCTCCCCTTGAGACAAGTGTTGTCTGCAATGCTTGAGTAACTCTGGATGCTTCTGTATAAAAGACTCATCTTCCCAAGTGGAATATTCAGCCGGTAGTTTCCTCCATTTAATGAGATACTCTGAAATGGATCTGTTCCTCAGTTAGCGAACTCTTGTGTCAGTGATGGCTTCAGGATCCAATATGATTTTTCCTTCCTCCTCAAGCTCTGGCAATATAATTTGAACTAGGATCTTGTTGCCTATAACCTTCTTTAAGCATGAAACATGGAAAATTGGGTGTACTCGTGAATATGCAGGCAACTCCAATTTGTATGCCATAGTACCAATCTTTTGCAACACCTTATAAGGGCCATAGTACTTTGGTGATAATTTATTATCCTTTTTGGCTTGCTTGAGGGACATCTGTTTGTATGGTTGTAGTTTTAAAAATACCCAAT
>ML825097.1:59085-71096 GCA_009831015.1 Picea engelmannii | reverse complement strand
TAGGAGGGTTGTTACACTATCATCATCCATTTTCCCAAAAGAATGAAATTGAGAAAATTGTTCAAGAATTACTTGAAGTGGTTGTTATCCATCATAGTACCAACCCCTACTCCTATATTGTTGTCATGGTAATCAAGAAAGAAGGCACTTGGTGCATTTGTCTAGACATTGATGCCCTAAACAAACTCATTATCAAAGACCAATTTCCCATTCCTATCATTGATGACATGTTGTATGAATTGAGTGGTGCATAGTACTTCACTAAAATTGATATTTGTTTTGGATACCACCAAATACATATGAAAAAGGGAGACATTCCCAAGACTGCATTTAGAACTCATGAGGGTCACTAAGAGTTCTTGGTCATGCCATTTTTCCTATGTAACGATCCCTCCACATTCTAAAGTCTCACGAATCATGTCTTCAACCCTTTCCTCTGTCATTTTTTCTTAGTTTTATTTTATGATATTTGTTAGTCCTCAATATGTTCCTGGTTGTTCATAGGAACGATGCCAAGGATCCTTCAAGGCAAAACTCACAAAATGGTTTTAATGCTACCTTTATTTATAAAGGGTGATATGCATAAATACTCTCTCCTCATGGTTCATTAACACTTCTAGGAAGGATGACTAGGGAAATTATTGAATAACAAGGGAAAATTTTCCTTTGTTTACAAAGATTTTGAGAATAAAGAATGGGTGACTATGTGAAAAGAGAAGAGCATAGGTAAGCTATCCGACTGGGAAAAATATTACCATGCATGAGTGGAGAATAACATATTAAGAATCAAGTAATTTAGTAGTTGCCACAATTTATGTATTCTTATTCGAATCACATGCATTTCAACAGGTAATTGTCTAATACATTCATATAATAGAAATTATGCACACATATGAATAATCCAAACAATTTATAAAATAAGATTGGTTAGTATATTGAAATAAGTATCATTCGTCAAGACTCCATACACATTTAGAGTACACATGGACCAAACGTTTTTGCAAAAATATTTTATTAATACTCAAAGTGAATTTAAGAGATTGAAGTTTGATCAATTACAATGGAGAAGAAAGAAATATGGGAGTTACAACCTAATACTAAAGAAGATAGTTGAATCCCTATCAACCTCATGGCCTCCCTTTCACAATATATTTGTATGTTGGAGCTAGATTGATCTCTCAACTTTGAGGTTCATACACTCTTCCTATCTTTGTTTGTTGATTATGAGGAAATGGGTCTCATGGATTATTTATAGCTATTCCTTGTAAGAAAATGACTTATTTCTTCTTTAAACCACCATAGCATTTTCTTGACACTACTTCTTTAGCTAATGAATTTATTTATCTTTCTAGTATAAATTCCAACTAAAGTGAAACAATCATTTTTACTATGGTAAAAGGTCCTCTGATTGAATTATTTTCACCCCCAAAGTAGGTTGAGTTTGGATCATTCCATATGAATGGATCTAAAGGATAGAGTTGTTGGGTTGGGTACCTTCCAATTCCACAATATTGAGGCCTTTTTTTGGCTGAAGGAAAAATTGTTTGTTTCCTCTCAACCAAAATAATGTCACTGCTTGACATAGCATCGATCTAGATTCTAAGTCCTCTACGATCCATATCGACTATATGCTAGCCAGAAAATGCAGTTGGACCTTAATATAATTTACAGGATAACCTACTACTAATATTTTTGAACCATTATAATTAAGAGGAGGAATTCCTCCCCTTTGCGAGAACAAGTAGAAGTTCCAACACATATGAAGGAAATATCGCCAATATGATTTATGATGGGAAGAATCCCCTGCATGCGGATCAACATCCATTAAATAAGATCTTAGTAAGAAGCATCCAAATAGATAATATATGCTTGTGAATTATGGTAGCATTCTTGTGGCCCATTTTTATAGAATTGTGATGTTTTGGTAGGAACTCAGTCTAACAGTACTCATGATTAATCATATCTAAGCATGGTACTTAAGATCATATATTGGAGTGCGCAAGATATCTCCAATGATCTTGATACCATCCAAATGTATTTGGAAATGTAATTATTTTCATTTAGTTGCTTCATATTGTACTGATAATTCATGCCACACGATTCTTCTCACATTTTGCAACAGATTTTCTCACATGGGAAAATCTGTTACGATTAGATTTTATTCATTTTTAAAAGATTTAGGAACACATGTCACTTGAATATTTGATACCTCATGAAATTTTGAAACTAATAAAAATTTTGGATGATGTCATTTATGATGTCATCAATGTATGATGGACGCATGAGTATTTTTCATTAGTCCAGGTGGATGCCCAGTTGTCATGGCTATCAAGCTTGAGGACACTTGGTTGTTCCATGTTTCTCCCTATCATCCATAACCACTTTTGGGTGCTTGTGTGGAATATCGTGACTATGCAATGGTATCCAGATGGTTTTCTATCCACATCATGTCCATGTGGACATTTTCCCATTCATCATAGGTCCACCTCCTTTCGCTAGTCAACACCAAGTGAACTCTCAATCATATACCAATTCTGAAATACCACCAGTGGTATCACATGGGAGTGAGAGTAGATTTCTAAAATAAAAAGGCCATGAAAACAAAAAAAAAATGGAGCCAGGTAGCATGCTCTAAAACCTCCCTCACGTGCTTAACTATAATTAAAGTACGAGAAAGTTGTGGATGCAATGTGAACTATACACCATAGATATTGTGAGATAAAACACTCTCTAATATAAGCCATTGATTGTTTTCCATGGATGACACAAGCTTAAATATTGATACTTATCACTCGATCATAACCCCTGGTCACTAATATAATCCCCTTCAACTAGAGCATGAGCTCATGTGTGTGCCATTTAAGTCCCCATGCCATGTTTAATCTCTTTTAATGGAATTTAGCCATAGTTTCTTCTTCTACCACATTTTTCATTCAATAAAATCGTTGTTAGGGTAGACTATTTCCATCATATGATATCTATTGGTCTTTTTTTGTTGACAAAGTAATATCTAAAGGTGTAAATTCCTATGAACCAACAATTCCTAATACAAATTTTAAACCCTGTACTAACAGTGCCTCTAATGGGGACATCATATCCCTATGTTGTGCTAAGAAAAATAAACAAGTCGCCTTATCCATTGGCCTATGGAATCTTATATTTCTAGCCTGCAATGAATATTCTTTATTTATCAAAGGACAAATCATCCTCCATCCTCAAAAAATTAACATAATTGTGTTGAAAATTGTGTTGTCATTAATTGTTTTGGTATACTAGATATTTTCAATGATTAGAAGAGGACCATGAATGTTTCTACAAAATCTTTAACGAAACAACCCTAAAGAAATTGAGGGATAAGATATGGCAGGGGGATATTCTGAGGAACTACATAACTACCCTTTTTAAATGATAGGATCAAACTAGAAAAACAAAAGAGGCATCAAGACTATTATGAACAAAGAAAATCGGACCATCCAGACAAAGGAAGAATGTCCATAATTGTTGATGATTCTATGTGCACAAAGATGAATGTGCATTGATGAAATTCAGAAAGAGTTATGTGTGTTTATCATGTGAATGAATGAAAAAGGAAGGAGATCAAAGAAATTATAAATTCCATAAATGGATAAGTCCTAAATCGAACCGTTACCATGAAGAAATCTATATGTTCAAGTTGGAATAAATCACAACCATTGATTCGACGTAGAAAATAAATATGGACCGTTGGTCGAAGCATGCAAGATGACAATGATTCTGAAGATGAAGGGGACTTAGATTCAATGAAAGTCATTGATCCATCAAAGTGGTTGTGAGAGATAATCTGGATCGTTGATCGAATGTTAGGGCCATCAGAGGCTTTGAGTGAAAGGTTGCATAAGAAATACGATGGATGTAATTATGAATTAATAGGAAACATTGATATCTTTGAGGACTAGAGAACTAACAATATTGTTGTTTGGCATCATTTTTGAGTTTTCAAAGTGATAAAGTGAAACTACAATTGTTGATCTATCAAAGAGTAGTCCCAAAAAATTCTAGACCATTGGTCATAATGCAAGCCATCAAAGTGGGTTATGATACTTGAGAATGAAGTACGACAATGAGAAGGTATGAGGACCATAGATCCATAAGAGGATCCACCTCATTTTATTTATTTATGATGATCTGTATCAAGGAAATAAAGTGACATCAAGGTGACATGTTGTGACAATTTGATGGTCAAGGTGACAAGGATGCCAATGTGGTAACTAGCATATGTCAAAGAGTGATGTGCGTCATATTTTGAATGTGTGAAAAAAACGTGGGCCCTAGTTGGATGTGGATACCTTTGGGTTATCGTATCAAATCTCAACCATTTAATATGGCACAAAGAGAAAATATTCATTGTTCATCGGAGAGGCTCTAGTTGGAGTAGATTGTTATACCTAGTGATGAGAGATAGTGAAAGTCATTGATCGAAGAACGAGCCAAATAAAACAATAGTTGTAGATATTTCATGGACCCAATTGGGAATGAAGACCTTTAAAATGTCATCTCGGTCATTAAGTTTGCATGATGAATATATCTCTATGACTCGTCGGAGTGGACCATGTTACCAATAATAAACATATGATGATGAGGAACTCCGACATAACTTATGAGCCATAGATTAAGAAGAAGGTGATATGCAATATTAGACATAGACATGTCATGGTTGCAACAGATTTGTTAAAGAGAAAATAAAGATACGAGAGATAACCATTGTGAAGGTTGAAGGAGGAAAAGGATTAGAGAAATTTTTCCCTACCTTTGAGGACTGTTGGATATGTCATAACATATCATCGAAAAATATCCATCGAAACTAAAGTTTTCACCCATGCTCTTGCTATCCCGACAACAATGATCATCAAGCTGGTGGAAAGGAAATAATAAATCGATGATTGTGATTGAACTGAGCATTGAGGTGGTGTTGAATATTTTGGTATCTCGATGGTCTCGATGAATGTGATCGTAGATATGTTAGAAAAAATAGGATCATATAGAAATAAAATAAAAATAGATGCAGAAATAAAACACAAAAGATACACAATACAATAGAGAAACATATATACATGGTTCACCCAGTGTGGGATATGTCCACCATATAAATTTATGTGTCCTTCATTTATTATTATCTAGCAAATGAAGGTTGGTAGCCTACAACACACCCATTATAAATTAAACTTCTTTCTCTCATAGTATCATCTCTAAGAATAAAATATTCACTCACAGACATATCTAAAATATAATTCCCTCATACATAAAACATGGTTTCCTTCTAGGGAAACAATCCCTAACATAATTTCTATCGAACCCCCACCAAGGGAGAGGGGATCCAAAATTTATCTCCCTGCCACCCCCCCCACCCACCCAAGACCCCTATGGAAAGAGATGTGGGGGGGGAATTCCCTCGACAACCCCCATTAGGAAATGGGATCCAAACATGATTGAAACAAGACTTTTGAATCAGGAAGATAATCAATCTCCACAACCAACACGATCGACGATGAAAATTCATTGGATATCCACATCGAAAATTATTCGAGTGTTGTGGAATAATGAACGAGATCATGTGAAACATAAGGAAATAAATATTGGTTTTCATGGAGGTGTTTTTGTTGGATAAGAAGGAATTTTTCATCGTGATTTTGAGGATATTTGAATCCGACTAGTTGAACACGATTTGTATGTGGACAAATCATTAAGAGTGTGAGATATATAAACAGTGATGTCTTAATTGAGTGAAGGTGAGTGTGGATTAAATAGAGGAAGTGGTGAGCTCTGAGGTTATAAAGTTTGAGAATGTGTGGTGTTGTGTGAGAAAGGTAGTGATGGAGGAAAACAGTTGAAGATAATCTCGGAGGCTTACATGTCCAATGATACTCTAAAATGAAGAGAAGATAATGTAATTATCTAAGGTTGTAGATCAATGTGTGTGAGAAGTGGATTGTGTGAAGAGAAGCATTGAGGCTATAATGTCCAAAGACATAAAACAGTTCAAGGCAGACAAATCGGAAAGCTACTTACTTCAGGGTGGCAGGGTGGTGCAAGGGAGAGGATTGATGTGCTCATCTTCTTAATAGGTTGGTTTCTGGAATATTGGTGTATTCTTACTATAATTGGGCACTTACAAAGGGGATTGGTGTCTCATGTAGGTTTTTTATTGCAAAACATTATTGTTGAGTCTATTCCGAGTCAATGATATTGGTGTCTCTAGTGGGTTGGTGCCTATAAGCATTATAATAGTAGGTTGGTGACTACAATATTTAATAAAAATAAAAAATTGTTTTTTCCCTTATTGGGTTTCCACATAAAATATATTTCCATTGTTCCTTTTTGTTGATCTCCATTCATATGGTTAATTCACCACATTGCTTATAATTTATTTTGTAATAACCATTTAAAGTGATAAAAATAAAAGTGGTCAAAATTGATCCACTATTGATTTACCACCCCTAGTATTGGAGTATATTCCAACAATTGGTATTAGAGAGAGTTCCTTCATAAAAATATAACAACTAGAAGGTAAATACCTATGACAATCATGGATAATGAATTTTTTTCTACAAACAAATATCCTTTCTTTGATGGATCAGATTATGCATTATGGAGCATAAGAATGAAAACCTATCTGATGTCTCTTGGATTTGAAGTATGGAGTGCAGTTGAAAATGGTTACACGAATCCAAATATCCCACCTATACTCCTAAATTCTATAACACTTACTAACAAAAAATATAATCCAATAATGCAATTATTTGTGGTCTAGAAAGATTGATGGTCGCCAAAGTCCTGCATTGTGCCTCAACAAAAGAGATATGGGAAAAATTACAAAACAATTATGAAGGAGATGAAAAGGTAAAGAGAGAAAAGTTACAAATACATAAAGGACGATTTGAGACTCTTAAGATGAATGAAGAGGATGATACCGTAACTTATTTTCTCCATGTTGATGATATTTTCAACACTATCATATGATTAGGTGAAGATATTGATGAAACCATCATTGTGCAACAAATTCTTAGAACACTTCCCTCAATATTTAATCCTAAGATATATGTCATTGAGGAATTAAAGGATATAAACACGTTGGCAATGGATGAGTTGCACATAATTCTCACTGCTTATGAAATGAGGATAGAATAGGATACACCAACAAAAATGGAAGCAACATTCAAGGCATCAAAGAATAAAAATATTGAAGAATACAAGACAAGTGACAACTCAGACAACGAATTAAATGAGGAAGAAGTCAACTTTCTCAAGAACATTGAAACAGGATCATGGAAACACAAAGGTAAGATTCCCTTTATATGTTTTAACTATGGAAAAGTAGGACGATTTGTTGTTAAATGTCCATATAAGAAGAAAATTCCAAAGGATATAAGAAGGACAAGACAGAAAAGAAAAGAATTTTTTTTGGAAAAAAGTAGAATCTATACACAAATGAAGAAACCATCTCTTCACATGTCAATGCAAATGAAATAGACAAAATTCTCTTTATGGGTCTAGAAACACAAACAAATGATCTAGAAATTGAAGATACAAATTCAATGGAAGAAGACAATCTTGAAGTTGATGTAGAAGTAGATATTGAAGAAAAACTAGTTAGATCCCTAGACGAAAGATACAGACTGAAAGGAAATAATAAAAAGAAGAAAAATGAATTGAAAAATCAGAAAGAGGAGGAACATGATGTTGAAGAAACGGAGAAGACAATAATTATCCTAAAGGTTCAAGTAGGAGAGGAAAAGAAAGTTGAAGAAGTTTTAAAATCCCAACTAAAAGAAAAGGAAGATATCTGGAACAGTTTAAAATATGAAATATGTAAATGTGTTGAATCTGCAAAAAAATGATCTAGCTAGAAAATACCACACACATTTGCAGAGAGAAATTGTGAAGGAAGAAGCAAGAGTGAAAGAATGGAAGAATTCTCATTAACCATAATGAATAATGAATAATTTACACATGATATACTCTGTAAAACTCAACCAATGAGCACTGGAGGAGAAGCCAATGCACCATGATGGTGGTCTAGATTGATATGTACACACACTAGTAGTTACTGGAGTAAAATTCCACCTACTCTAGTCTCTCAGGCAGTTATGAGAGTGAACTGCCACCTAGCTGAGTTAACTAGTCTACCAGTCTTAAGTTAACTGAATAAAACAAAGTGAAGTGAGGAGGAGATCAGGGAATCAAGGGTAATGCACCAGTCTGGTCATGATACCAAGGATAATGTGCATTAGTTGGTGATGATCCTAATGTTGCATAGTGACAAAACCAATGCAACATCTAGACTCCACTCAACTAGTCAAACTGAAGAGAATATTGTTCCTAGAGGGTTATTCTTCCTATAACATACGATACTGGATAATGACTAATAATGACTAATCAAAAAGGAAAAAAATTAGGAAACATAAATCATAGGTGTGTGTGAAGTAACTCCAACACCCCCCTAAACATCACTATGGTGAAAATAAAGAATGAGTCCCGACAACGAGGCCATGTTAGGTACCCAAATAAAAAATATAAAATGAAATAAAGTGAGGAGAGAGGGAAAACCTCATGGGGAAAACCCCCCCTCAAGGTACAATGTATGTAAAAATAAGAGCTACAGTTGTTGAGAAACTGTGTCCTTCACTCCAAGATGATGTCACAAAGAATGGAACTTCTTCTCAGTGAAGGTCTTCGTGAAGATTTTTATTGTCTATTATGCTGAAGGAAATAACTGTAGGTCGATGATCCCCTCGTGCACTAAGTCCTGGATGTAGTTCATGTGCATCACTATGTTCTTCGTCTGATGCCTTTGAACTGGATCTCTATAGAACTTTAGAGTGCTTTTCTTTTCACACTAGATGATGGTCGACCGATGAAACTGAATGTCCAACTCGGTGAGAAAATGTCGTAGCCACATAACCTGAATGGTTATTTTAACTACCCCTATGTACTCTTCCTCGGCTGAAGAAAGAGAAATAGAAGCCTTCTTCTTTCGCGACCAGCAGATACGCCCAAAACCAATACTGAGTGAGTAACCAGATGTGGACTTGCGATTAGTGCTATCACCAGCCCAGTCATAATCAATGAACCAGATGAGATATAATGTAGATTTTGTTTAATAATGGATCCAAAAGGTGATGGTGCCTTATACATATCAAAGGATATGCTTTGAAACCTTCCAATGTAGCTCATGTGGGTCCTGCATGAACCTGGAAAATACGCAAACTGCATAGAAGAGGTCTAGTATGAAGTGTGTGAGATACAAAAATCTCCCTAATAGTTGTCTGTACAATCTGTTTTCAACCAGTGGAGTGTCCTCACCATCCTCAAGTTTTACTCCTAATAGGAAAGGAGTCAGAGCAGACTTGCAATTTATCTTGTGAAATCTCTCAAGGAGATCTTGTGCATACTTGGCCTAAGACAGTTTGATTTCTGATGCATCCTGACTGATATCAAGTCCAACGAAGAAGTGTAGATGAACCATTTTCATCATCAAAAACCTTCCATGTAGAATCCTCTTGACTGCAGCAATTGCTGAATTTGACCAACCAGTGATCAACAAATCATCAACATACAAAACTAAGAGTAGAAGTGAATCAACGGTCCTCAGCATGTAGGCATTCAGGTATCATTTACAATATACAAATTTCTATGACAATAGGTAGGATTCCATCTTGGTATACCATGCCCTAAGATCCTTCTTGAGGCCATAAAGAGACTTCTTCAGTCGACATACCAAAGATGAATCATGCATAAACAATTGGGGCTTCTCCATATAAATATCCTTAGAGAGATCATCATGAAGAAATGCATTCTTCATCTCCATCTAATGGACTTCCCATCCCTTGGCCATAATAATGGAAAGTGCCAAACATATGGGATCTGTTGGCAAATGTTTAACAGGTAGCGTATTCTTTTCATTGATGGCAAGTACAATAATGAAGATGGCAGGATCAGAGTGTGCATTGATGGAAAAAAAGGAACAACGTAATCTTAGGAGGAATTAGCGCAGAGTCGAATGCAGTGCGTAGGTGTGCACTAGGGATGAGGTTAACTCATGACTAAAGCTCAAGGGAGATAGCATACTTAGGATCACAGGCGGATCAAAGGTTGAGGCCTTTGACACTTAGAAATTCTTCCAAGTAAGAAGGATGTGTAAGCTTGGAGGAGAAGCATCGGTGATCGTTGGATCCCATCTCGAATCCTCGATGACCATCAGATCTCAATGTAGACAAGAGGAGCGCGCTGAAGAGGAGGATAGATCTCAGGCGTCATATCTGAGCGCAGGGTCCAACCACTGTTGGATCGAGGAAAACCTACACGATATTTAAAAGTGCAAGGAGTAGAGGGCTCACAAATCCCGAAAGCAGGAGGACCGTCCATCTCAGGGGGTTATGTGGACCATTGATCTGACTCCCTGTCAGAGTTTCAAGGATCGAGAGTTGGAGATGACAAGTAATATCATCCACAGAAATATTGATTTCACGATATGCAAAATCGCGATGTAATCTGAGTTGTCAAATCAAGATCACATCTGGACCGTCGATCTGACTCACGTCAACAAACCACGTCAGCTAGGAACACATGGCACAACCAGGTAATGACAAGTGTCACACTGATTCAACATGCCAAGCACATGTAAGTCACGAATCAGGGTGACACGTGGCAGTTATTTAACACATGTGATGTTAGCAGACTAACACCATGTCGGAGTTTCGAGGATCGCATGTTGGAAATGTCAAAGAAACAATGCAATAGGAATCCCGATTTCACGATATGCAAAATCGTGACTTAAATCACAGCCATTGAATCAATATCAAATCTGAACCATTGATTCCAGTCCTTGTCGGAGTTTCGGGGATCGAGAGTTGGACATGTCAAAGATTATTGACATCAGGAATCTCGATATCGCGATATGTGAAATCGCGATGTCATCTGAGCTGTCAGATTAAGGTTGAATCTGGACCGTTGATTCCAGTCCTTGTCGGAGTTTCAGGGATCAAGAGTTGGACATGTCAAAGATTATTGACATCAGGAATCCTGATATCGCGATATGTGAAATCACGATGTAATCTGAGTCGTCAGATTAAGGTTGAATCTGGACCGTTGATTCCAGTCCTTGTCGAAGTTTCGGGGATCGAGAGTTGGACATGTCAAATATTATTAACATCAGGAATCTCGATATTGCGATATGTGAAATCGCGATGTAATCTGAACCGTCAGATCAAGTGTTGATCGGAGGGCTACTGATGTACGACACAGTGAAACTGCCAGAAACCATTGATGGTGTCTGCTAGAGAATTCAAAGAGACCTCTGTGTGATCGCCAGAGGAGATGAAGAGTCTCCAAGCTTCATCCAAGTGAAGGAAGACTATTCTTAGAAGGGATTGACAGATCGATGAGGATGGAAGCCTATAACTGAAACAGAGAAGGTGAGCTCGACTGTCACAGAGAAGACGAAGAGTCTCAACTGCCAGAGATGTTGAGGAATCTCAGCATAATACCCAGTGATGCCGAACGCGCGTTTGAACTGCCAGAGAAGTCGAAGAGTCGCGATGATGATCACACAGAGCACTTGATATGTGGAGGAGATTGGTGCGGTATGAGAATGCATAGGAATGACGAATATTGCATGCACAATATGCACAGAAGCTATATATACACGGTACAGATAAGAGATGGGGTTGTTTTCACTATTGGAGTTTGCTGTGGTTGTTGTTGGTGAAGGTGATTCATGTGTGAAGAAGGAGGAGAGTGCACCAGCTGAATAACACAGAAGAGGAACTATGCAGTGAATGGACTTGGCGTACAGAGCATAAAAAGCGGAAGAACGGATAGTGCAAGTGATGTGTGTAGAAAGGAAATGAGGCAGACAAAGCAACGACATGCATCAGAAAAATGATGAGTCTGGTAAGCCATTGTTGAACATCATATCACTGTAATAAGTTTCAGTAGCAAAGATTTATATTTTAGGGTGGTTGGGAGGAGCTAGG
>ML825096.1:137081-163214 GCA_009831015.1 Picea engelmannii | reverse complement strand
CCTAAAAACAACCTTAGTTTAACATTAATTTATCAACCCGGAGATTCATCTTTTATCTCAAGAATATCAGCAAAGTCTATGCAGGTAGCCTAAAATCGTGTAGCTAAACCAAATCTGAGTTCATCAACAATCAAGTTCCTCAACCATTCACCAAAGATTCTAAGAACTAAATGGAATTGAAATCTAATTACTAAGATGTTGTAAAATGGAAAGGAACTAATTAATCTATTGAATTCACTTAACTAGAAAGAAGTAATTGAATCTAAGTAAGGACTTGCAGAATTAACTATCAATTATGAATTCTGATTACTGGAAAGGAAATAACGAATTACTCTATCTACAAAAAGAAACAACAATTATAATCTAATCGGAAGGGACAGCTAATGTAACTTTGCCGAAACGAACAACTATTGTACCTTTAACTGAAAGGAACAACTATTGTAACTTTAACCGAAAGGAACAGCAATCGTAAATCTAAGGAAAAGGAACAGTGTGGATGAAAATGTGAGGAACTGTCAAGCAATAACTTCAGAAATGGAAATCATAATGGCAATCATTAATAACTAATGGAAATGTCTGTCTTCTATACACAAACAATCATAAAATCATTAACACACTTATGCATTTATCCTTGGCTATTGTAAAAGAGATCTGAATCACAAAATAGAAATCAAACTTCGAACTGATACAATTACAGAACGAGATAGTAGCTCCTTCAGACTGGGCCCTCGGTCTTCAGAAGTACTGCTACGAGAAACTCAAAGCACAGAAATGATAAAAACACTCAAAACTTTCATTGATTCCATGGCTGGTAAAACATTTACAAAAACTGCTTGCACAGAGCAATTCTGAGTCTAAATACTTGAATGTGTTTTTTCTCTGTTTTTTCTGGATCTATTACCCTCTTATATATTACAATAGTTTGGGTAAATCAAGCTATCCTGAGGATCAAAAGATCCTCAGGATTGCTTTACTATTATAAAATTACAATATAGAAAATGCATTATCTTCAAACTGCTTTGCGCCTAAAAAGTCTTTAACCTCCAATAGCTTGTGCATAGCCAAAATCTCTTTGGTTATCTTTGACAGTTATTTATCCAATTCTGCGACAAAATCAAACCATTCAAATCATAAATTAGAATCTATTTAATAAAAATTTAATAATAACCCTAAGAGACATATTAATCATATTCTTTCCTATCTATCCCTAACTATCTAAAGAATCAATCAAAATCATATCATGAACTGTGGGAAAAAGGAAGATATTTATACCTTTTTCGTAACCCAACACATTGCATAATAGAAAAGACACTGCACAAAGCAAATCATGAGACACCAGATATATGTGGTTCACCCTAGGGTGCGGCTACATCCACAAACTGCTTCGCCTCTTATTATTTGCCAAAATCTTACATCCAGTCACTCTTGTGCACTAAGACACAAAGTTGAACTTCGCACAAGACATGAGATCTGCACACTAAGCACTAGATCCTCCTTCTTTACCTTACAAAACTAGGTCATATGCACAGAGCCACAATCTCTTATCACAACACTTAGCACCTGCTCCAAGATCACAGCTGAGCACAAAGCCTCGACCACATACATTCCTTTGCACACAAAGCTACTATTTCACACGGATCTACCTACTTATACAATACATGCCTCTTTATTTGTACTTTACAAACGCTTACAATAAGGCCTAAACATGGGGAAAACCCATGGGCCGATATCCCATAAACCCGTTACAAAACCCAGAGGACCCCTTACTAGGTCCACATAGCCCTCAAAATAGGTGAGATTCACGATCTCAGATATGCCTGGGTTCTCCTATATTGAAGTCTAAAAGTGGGCCAAAACTGACCAAAGTTTTCCCAAACTTGGTCAAGGGCCAACAGGCCCCCAACGCTCACCTATGACTCGTCCCTAGTCACTCAAGTCCAGACAATGTTGCTTCAAAAGCCTCGAGCTTCACTTGAGCTTCCTGGACTTGCTGCCTCGCTTGAGCCTCCTGCTCAATGAGCTCCTGGACTGTGTGCTCTATAACAAACCCTTCTAGGCATTGTTCTATTGTTGCAACTACTTGATCTAGCTTTAAACCCTAGCCATCGATCTCCTCGAACACCTTGCAAGCTTCATCCTGCACAGGTTGTAACTTCTGTGTTACTTCCATAACCTTACCCTAGAGGGTAGTGATCTGTTGTTATATTGTGCGTTGATACTGGGATCTCTTCATCCTTTCCACTGATGTGAGCAGCTTCATCTGCACCTGCAATGAAAATGCTTGTTGTTCCACCTCCTGTAACTGAGCCTCTAGCTTCTTTAACTCTGGATCCTCGACGAGGCGTTCATACGTCTGGGCGCTCTTGTCACTCAACTGTTTACATGCCAAGGCAAGGGATTTTATACTTGCTACTGTACTTTTGGTGGACTCCTCCCTCTGGTCATGCACCTCCTATGGGGTGCCCGTCACTGTTTGGGCCTCCATTTCAGCTATCCTAGCCTAAAATTGTTGGAGGTATCTACAAGCTTCACTACTTGAGCTTCGTCGGGCTCTTGCTCCTCCTGTACCAAGCTTGGTACAGAGAAACACACTTTGCTTACTGCTTCTTTGACCATGGCCTGCTCTGCAAGCAGCTGCTCTTTTTCCTTCTGTAGCTGGGCTTCACCAGCTTTCTTTTCCTCCCGAAGCTCTGCTTTCTTGCTTTCATAAGCAGCTACATTGTCCTGCGCTACTCGTAACTGTACTATGACTTCGTCTTTCTCCTTTTGTAAGGCTTCTGTAGCCTTCTCTTTCTTTTCCTAAGCTCTCTGGAACCGATCTTCTATTTCATGAGCAAGCCTTATTAGTCGGGCTACTCTTTCAACGGTCATTTCTCTCTGTTCCCTTTTGTATGCCTTCAAACCTGCGTCCAATACTTCAACCTGATCTGGAGGTACTCCTTTAAGGTTAACCTCAACATCCAAGTTGGAGCTATCCTGTAATGTTGCGGGGGTGGAAAAATTAATGTTATACTGGGGGAGGATGATCCAAATCCCTGGTTCACTCTGCAGAGTTGGTTCATCCTCCAAGTCTATGGTCTGTGATGACAAAGGTGCAGATAATGCGGTAGACACTACGCAGACCAAGCGAACAACCTGTTGCACTTCCTTCAAATCTCTCGCAATCCTTTCATACAACTCCTCTTGTTTCTCTTCATATCTCTGCAACATGTCTTCAGAGGCATCCTCCATAGCTCCGTGGAACAGATTAATGTCATCGTCAGTGAGAGTGGCTTCCAACTGTGGCTGATTGGCATGCATTTTCTTCCTTGCTGACGGTTTCTTCGGAGTAACTTTCCTCTTTTGTGGTGTCACTGTCCCAATAGGGGGATCTTCGGGTGGTGTAGCTTTGCCTCCTCCTTTCTCTTATTCTCCTTCATCTTCTCCTCCTTTCTCTTCTTCTCCTTCATCTCCTCCTCCCTGTCCTTATGCTTTGTCTTCTCCTCCTCCTTGCGATCCAGACCCATTATCTCCAGAAGTTTTCTCTTCGTCCTCTTCATCACTCTCTATGTCCTAGACATAAACCTGTTTTTCCTACTTCTTCATCCCACTAGACTATCTGACATGTTCAACTCATGTAACTATTGAGCTTCCTATAGTGTGAGATAAGTATGGATCAGTGATAGGTACAAGAAATTATTCTAGCCATTCCTTTGTAATTTGTTCCATATCTTCATCCGTGACCTTATAGTATGACTGCAAGCTTTCCTGGTGCTCATCTCTTCATGTCGTGATGTAAATGAAGTGGGGATCAGTGCAGAACTTTGTTATGGGATGGTACTGATGCAGGGTACGTGGTGTCATAGGCAGGAATGATTCAATGGTGAATTTCAACTGTTGATAATATTTATGGAACACGACATTAGACTACCATTGCTTCTTCATGTCATTGGTATACCATAGGGTGGAAAACTGAGTGACCAGGGGTTCCGTAGGTTTAATCTATGGGAAAGTAGCTCCTTCAAGAATCTTCCAAGCCACAAAGGTAATCAAGATCACCAACCAACTATACTGAAACTCATATCCTAAGTCCTAAGCTTCGTGACAATCTTTTTCTAATTCGTTGACGAGGTAGTTCGCCCATTTCATTTTCATGCCCTCCACACACTTTCCTGCGAGGTCCACCACGAACCTGGTGATCTGTGTGGGGTGGTTCTTCCTCACTGGATTACCAGCAAGGTGCATTGTGCCATCCTATATGGAGGATACCTTGTAACCTCACTTCCCCTTTTCTATGTCTCCATAGGCTTCTTTGATGTGTTGTGCTAAAGAACGATCTAAGGTCTTCCCTGGATAGAACTATTGTGGGTCAAGACCCTTCAAGCTTAAACCTGTGATCCGGTGGATCAGCACTGGATCCACGGTAATTTTCCTGTCAAGCCATAGATATCCTCCATGATAGCATGACAGAAGGAGTTTAACGCAAACGTTAACCTCTTGGTGGCAGCCAAAATGTGGAATCTTCATTACGTTCAATACGGTTGACTGCGCTAACTCCTTGATCCATGGTTGTGAGACGAGGCGAGGTTTCTTTTTGGTTTTCTTCATTAAGTAATGGTGAGGAGCTAGTGTGGCATAGTTCTTCCAATCTCCTAAGTTGAAGTCGATGTGCTTCAACAGCGGGATCTACCCTAACTGACTTCCTACTATGTGAAATCCTTTTGGAATGTACGCAGTGAACACGGAGTATTTGAAATCACGAGGAATTATATTGCGGTTAACAGCATCGACCAGAGGTGGAATATATGCAGGCAAGATCAACAGTATCTGCTTCGCGTTAGCCATATCACCACGATGCTTACTTCTCTATTTAGTTAAAGGGTTGATGCGGGTGGAACGACGTCTGGTTGAAGGGGAAGCCTGTAGTCCTCTAGTCGACGACACCTAAATACCTTCATATACAGGTCTGTCGGCCAGGAGTTTCCTAAGAACTTCCTCGATAGGCTTCTCCAAATTGTTGGGTTCGCCCGTCATTCTAGCTTTTAACAAACAGTGGGTAGACAAACAGACAGGTGGGGTATACTTTCAGATAACAACAGGCAGCACAATTCAACACTTGGAGAATTCTCAACTTAGCTCAGTCAGTCACAAGTAGCAAAAAGTGGTCCCAACGCCACCATCGATGAATTAAATAAGTGGGGCGGTCATGATGGATCTTCCAACGGACAAAAACTAGAGTTAAACGCTTCCGTTAATGTAAATCTAGTCGTTATGGTGCGGTATCAACATCCAAAAGCAGCCCATAAACCCATAAATGTGTTTCCTAACCATTTTGGAGCGTCACTCTAACGGTCGAGCCGCCTCCAATGGTTATATATCTTCGCCAGGGCTAAGTCCAAATCTGTGCGGACCTGTTGTTCCAATGAGGTTCAAACCCTGCGAACCTGCCTCTTGTGAGGTTCTAGTCTACGAAGTCTTCCATCTGGTTTCCTTAACTTCTTGTAGCTTTTCCAACTTAGCCTTCTTTTTATTGAGCTTCCTTGCCTTATTTCCTGTTATTTGAGTCTCTTTAACTATTTTTGGAATCCTCTTTCCATTTTTATTCTTATCTTCCCCCAACGTAGTGGATTCGCACTGTTGAGGTACCCTCAAAGGTTTTGAATTTAATATCTCTTTTCTTAACACTTACTGAGTGGGCATACTTCTCTCTTGGATATATAGGTCTTCAAGCCTTCTTGCATGCTTTCAACTTTGATAGCTAATTCTTTTGCTTTATGTCCCTCCTGTGTTGTTACTTTGCTATGTTGCTTCGACTTATCCTCTCGTTCCTCTCTTAGTTGGTCTATTTTCCTATCTATGAAATACCTTAATTCTTTCTTTTTCTTTTCTATAGCTTCTTCCTCTACTTTCCTTCTGATCTGATCCTTATCAATCCAAGTTTTACCTAACAAAAGTGGGAAAGGGACATTGTCCTTAACAAACCTAATGACTTCAAATTCTTCTTCAGTCGATGTTCCATGAACAATAATAGGTACAGTAGTTACTCTTCCACATAAAGTTATCATATTGCCCTTAAACAAGCCTATCCTTCCTAAGGAAGGTACCATGGTAGGATTTCCCAAAACTTCCCAAGTTTCTTCTATCATAATATTCACTTGTGTTTCTTCACCCAAGACTATATTTCTACATCAAAGTATTTTATTCTTGCACTTATGCGTTGTTTTGCTTCCAGAATTTCTAGTAAACTGACATCTTTATGAACATCCATCATTTCTTTCAACCGTAATAACCTACTATGAACTTCCTCTAATCTTTTCTTTTTATGACCTTCTAACATACCCTTAGTCTATTGACTCTTTTCATAATTTTCTTGTCTTATGTCCCTCCCTTCAACTTTAGCAATAGTCCTTGGACAATCCTCAACCTCGTGACCAACAACCTTACAAAAAAGACAAAGAGGGCCTACCCCATGGCATCCCTTAGCAAGATGTCCCAGCCTTCTGCAATTATAACACAAAGTCAATCCTCTTTTTCTCTTAAATGTTCCCCAATCTTTTTTGTACTGCACACTTCCCCTAGGATCATAGTGTTGGACCTACAATCTGCAAAAATTCTTTCTAGGTTCCTACATGCATTTATCAGTCCAAAAACTCTTTCTATGCATAGGGATAACATATATTTCTTCATTTTCATTAAATTTACTCAATTCAACTCTTTCTTTCAACTGCGCCCTAGCCTTCAAACTAGGACATAATCTATTAAACATGCTTAAATTCATGCTTTTAAAACAAAAATTTCCACTTATCTTTCTCTTACCAAAGCACAAAGCTTACCTCTTTTAGGATCTTACCTCTTTTCTTCAGAACAACTTACTTTCTTGGCACAAAGCTTCGCAAGTTAAGTAGATTACTACGCACTTCAGCAATAGATCTACGCACAGAGCTTCTCTTTTTCTTTACTTCAGTTCCCAACAATCACAGTTTCAAGTCCTGGCAATGAAACCATTTGTTGGCACAGGGGAAAACCCAGGGTTCAACGCTTAACATCGCACCAACAAAACCCCGACTATCGGCCCTTTCGGCAACACCTGCGAAGCAAGCGAAGTCTCACCCGAGGTAGAAGCAGGGGGAGTTACAAGACGTAGGTGTCTGTAACTAGGTTGGGACACGAATCTGTGATAAGAGCACTTCGCACAATATTTTGTTAACGCTTAGGAAGTGAATATGCATTAGTTTATTAACCTAATTAACACTGTAGATCATAATAAAAGATAGATAAGCACAGTAGCAACAAGTGATTATGCACCCTAAGCACTTAGCACCTAGCACTGTGAGTTAGATATAGCATTCATTTACTCTTTAACATAAGTAAAGTACTTGAACAACAAAATATACATTCATTACAAATCATAATCAAAGCACTAAGTCAATTCATAATAGAAAAGATACTGCACAAAGAAAATCATGAGACACCAGATATACGTGGTTCACCCCAGGGTGGGGCTACGTCCACACATCGCTTTGCCTCTTATTATTCACCAAAATATTACATCCAGTCACTCTTGTGCACTAAGCCACTGAGTCGAACTTCGCACAAGACAGGAGATCGATGCACTAAGCACTAGATCCTCCTTCTTTACCTTCCAAAACTAGGTCATATGAACATAGCCATAATCTCTTATCACAGCACTTAGCACCTGCTACAAGATCATAGTCGAGCACAAAGCCTCGACCACATACATTCCTTTGCGCACAAAGCTATTGTTTCACACAAAACTACTCACACAGATCTACCTACTTCTACAATACATGCCTCTTTATTTATACTTTACAAACCCTTACAATAAGGCCTAAACATGGGTAAAACCCATGGGCCAATATCCCATAAACCCGTTACAAAACCTAGAGGACCCCTTATTGGGTCCACATAGCCCTCAAAATAGGTGATATCCACGATCTCAGCTCTGCCTGGGCGCTCCTATTTCGAAGTCTAAAAGTGGGCCAAAACTGACCAAAGTTTCCCCAAACTTGGTCGAGGGCCAACAAACATGCATTTCTATTATGCATTCAGATTGTGCATTCACATATGCACATTTATTCCGTTAATTTGCATTCACATTGTACTTAATCACATTGTTTAGCATGTGGTGTGTGTCCACCATAGGCACACTTTATAGTTGCATTTTCGTATTTATTGAAAATTAGTTTGTTCATGATTGTCCACAATCATTGACATGTAGTCTTTAAAAGCCAATTACATTGTCATTTATCATGACAACATAGCATCCCTGCTCATTTATTCTTTCATCAATTTATACTAGCTTTTCCTAAGGAGATGGCACACATCTCCCTCAAGCTATTATTCAAAAAAAAGTAGTCATGACTATTCAAAATAGAGTCAATCATGTATCCATCATATTTATTCTATCATGGCAAGTGAAATTATTGCCTTGCATTTCACTTATTCAGGCAGTCACAACATGCCTTTAGTATACATATAGTCACACATCATACATGTGCATTTAATATCATTCATTCATATCTATTTGGTCTCAATATCAGACTTCATACCAGGAAACCTTATAGTGCATTCAATCCGTGCACTTAAGAATATACAAACATACATAAATATTTAGCGTGTAGGTTCATCACTTACACCATTTTCCATGTCATTCACACATGTGGACGTTTCAACTTCCATGTCCTTCGTCCCAAAGATCTTATATCCATCCTTATGACAAGTATTGTAGGAATACTCAACACTATGTTGCCCTTTCTATTGAGAGCCTGTAGTCATTCATGTGACAAGTCTCGTAGACATATTCATCATTATGTTTCCCTTTCTAGATGATAACAACCAGCAAGAAAACACTGTTGCGTCAACTATTGTAAAAGTATTGCACAACCCAAAAATACAGTTTGGGCAATTTCAACAGTGCCCAAGGAAACAAAACAACCAATCTAGCTTCTCTTCATGTCTCAAAACAATTTTTTTTTGGTCAACAAACCTTTTTGTCAAGGGAATCCTTTTATAGATTTCCTCTCACTGCTACTTAAGCATACCAAGCCATACATATATGGCTACCATCCACCTCTGGATGTCGATCTGACCCATTGGTCATCTATAAGTGCCTCAACACTTCCTTTACCGCCTTTGGGATCAATATTTCATTAACATTCTACCTTATCCTCATAGTGTAGTATACAATCAATATTATCAACAGTTTACTTATGCTACTATAATCAGATCATCACTAACCATATGATCTATGACATCACCATATTTCACATCCAATGATAGACTATAATAGGTCTATATGCATGCATATTATTTTCCCTATGCATTATATCATATCCTCGTCCACCAAACATTTTTTTTTAACAAGAACAATTATGTAATATATTAGGAAGACAACATAAAATTGTTTACACAGATATAATCAGCCTTCATTAAGACATGCTCATCATTATCTTCGAATGTTAGCCCCCGAACAAATTTCTTAAGGTAATTTATCATATCCCTCATTTCCATCTAAAGATAGGACGCCTTTGCTTAGCAGTACTGCTTTGTTTGCCTCTTTATCTGCTTCGCCATTTAATTCCCAAAGTATGTGGAATAATTGGATTGATTGAAAAGTGGTCAGAAGGAGCTTGATTTTCTTGAGTATTTTCCTAAGTCGCATGTGACTGGGAAGATTCTTAGAATATAAGGTATGAATAATGATATGAGAGTCCTCGGAGACATTAAGTTATGTAATGTTCATGCCTAGGGCTTGAGAGAGTCCTTGCCAAAGAGCTAACGCTTCAGCTATGTTATTTGTGTCCTCGCTAATTCCCCAAGAATATGAGAGTACCTTTATTTCCTCAGGATCAATAAGCACCCCTCCCCCTCCTTTCGCACTGGGTTTTCCTGTAGAAGCTCCGTCAAAGAAGAGGTTGTGCCTCTAAAGTGATTTTCGCCACATTGTGAAGGATGAAGAGTCCAACCTGATTTCCCACTGGTTTGTAGGAGGCACGGGAACAGTTGCCACTTTCAAATAATTTGGGAGAAGGATAGACATCCAGTCTTCTTCGGTAGGAGTTAACATACCTTTGTTCACTGGCAGTTGAATAGAGGAAAGAAAGTCCCCCATCATTGCTTTGGCTTTTGCAACCACATGAGCAACGTTGGTATTTTTTCTTTTGAAGATACGAGCATTGTGTTATAACTAGAGTTTCTAGAGAATAAACTTGGGGAGAGACACCCAACAACATTTAAGTCGATCTTTCTTATTGAGAGAGAAGGGACACAAAGTCAACCAATTGATGAGGAGGGAGGATATCTACAATACATGCCTCTTTATTTATACTTTACAAACCCTTACAATAAGGCCTAAACATGGGTAAAACCCATGGGCCAATATCCCATAAACCCGTTACAAAACGCAGAGGACCCCTTATTGGGTCCACATAACCCTCAAAATAGGTGATATCCGCAATCTCAGCCTTGCCTAGGCGATTCTATGTCGAAGTCTAAAAGTGGGCCAAAACTGACCAAAGTTTCCCCAAACTTGGTCGAGGGCCAACAAACATGCATTTCTATTATACATTCAGATTGTGCATTAACATATGCACATTTACTCCGTTAATTTGCATTCACATTGTAATTTAATCACATTCTTTAGCATGTGGCGTGCGTCCACCATAGGCACACTTTATAGTTGCATTTTCATATTTATTGAAAATTTGTTTGTTCATAATTGTCCATAATCATGGACATGTAGTCTTTAAAAGCTAATTACGTTGTCGTTTATCATGACAATATAGCATCCCTTCTCATTTATTCTTTCGTCAATTTATACTAGCTTTTCCTGAGGAGATGGCACACATCTCCCTCAAGCTATTATTTAAAACAAAGTAGTCCTGACTATTCAAAATAGAGTCAAGCATGTATCCATCGTATTTATTCTATCATGGCAAGTGCAATTCTTGCCTTACATTTCACTTATTCAGGCAGTCACAACATGCCTTTAGTATACATATAGTCATACATCATACATGTGAATTTAATATCATTCATTCATATCTATTTGGTCTCAATACCAGTCTTCATACCAGGAAACCTTATAGTGCATTCAATCCATGCACTTAAGAATATACAAACATACATAAATATTTAGCGTTTAGTTTCATCGCTTACACCATTTTCCATGTCATTCACACATGTGGACGTTTCAACTTCCATATCCTTCCTCCCAAAGATCTTATATCCATCCTTATGAGAAGTATCGTAGGAATACTCAACACTATGTTTCCCTTTCTATTGAGAGCTTGTAGTCATTCGTGTGACAAGTCTCGCAGACATATTCATCATTATGTTTCCCTTTCTAGATGATAAAAACCAACAAGAAAACACTCTTGCGTCAACTGCTGTAAAAGTATTGCACAACCCAAAAATACATTTTGGGCAATTTCAACAATGCCCAAGGAAACAAAACAACCAATCTAGCTTCTCTTCATGTCTCAAAACAATTTTTTTTTGGTCAACAAACCTTTTTGTCAAGGGAATCCTTTTATAGATTTCCTCTCACTGCTTCTTAAGCATACCAAGCCATACATATATGGCTACCATCCACCTTTGGATGTCAATCTGACCCATTGGTCATCTAGAAGTGCCTCAACACTTCCTTTACCACCTTTGGGATCAATATTTCATTAACATTCTACTTTATCCTCATAGTGTAGTATACAATCAATATTATCAACAGTTTACTTATGCTACTATAATCAAATCATCACTAACCATATGATCTATGACATCACCATATTTCACATCCAATGACAGACTATAATAGATCTATATGCATGTTATATGCATGCATATTATTTTCCCTATGCATTATATCATATCCTCGTCCACCAAACATTTTTTTTTTAACAAGAACGATTATGTAATATATTAGGAAGACAACATAAAATTGTTGGCACAGATACAATTAGCCTTCATTAAGACATGCTCATCATTATCTTCGAATGTTAGCCCCCAAACAAATTTCTTAAGGTAATTTATCATATCCCTCGTTTCCATCTAAAGATAGGACACCTTTGCTTAGCAGTACTGCTTTGTTTGCCTCTTTATTTGCTTCGCCATTTAATTCCCAAAGTATGTGGAATAATTGGATTGATTGAAAAGTGGTCAGAAGGAGCTTGATTTTCTTGAGTATTTTCCTGAGTCGCATGTGACTGGGAAGATTCTTAGAATATAAGGCTTGAATAATGATACGAGAGTCCCTGAAGACATTAAGTTCTGTAATGTTCATGCCTAGGGCTTGAGAGAGTCCTTGCCAGAGGGCTAACGCTTCAACTATGTTATTTGTGTCCTTGCTAATTCCCCAAGAATACAAGAGTACCTTTATTTCCTCAGGATCAATAAGCACCCCTCCCCCTCCTTTCGCACTGGGGTTTCCTTTAGAAGCTCCGTCAAAGAAGAGGTTGTGCCTCTGAAGTGATTTTCGCCACATTGTGAAGGATGAAGAGTCCAACCTGATTTCCCTCTAGTTTGTAGGAGGCACAGGAACAGTTGCCACTTTCAAAGAATTTGGGAGAAGGATAAACATCCAGTCTTCTTTGGTAGGAGTTAACATACCTTTGTTCGCTAGCAGTTGAATAGAGGAAAGAAAGTCCCCCATCATTAATTTGGCTTTTGCAACCACATGAGCAACATTAGTAATTTTTCCTTTGAAGATACGAGCATTGTGTTCTAACCAGAGTTTCCAGAGAATAAACTTGGGGAGAGACACCCAACAACGTTTAAGTCGATCTTTCTTATTGAGGGAGAAGGGACACGAAATTAGCCAATTGATGAGGAGGGAGGATATCTCATCAAGAAGGGACAATTCAACAATTCAATTCATCGAAGGGGATAGCGCAAGGTTCCATACCTCTCGAGAAAATGGACAATTCAACAGTAAATGGGCCACAGTTTCCTCCTTTGAAACACAGGAGGGATAGCGCGTGGGGCCTTCCCATCCTTTTTTTTTAAGGTTGTCTCCTGTAAGGATGGAGTTATGAGCCAATATCCAAATAAACATATTGATTTTTAGGAGACATTTGACCCTCCAATTTTTTTTCCACAGAGTTGGGTTGGGAAGGCCATACGGGATAGCATTGACAAGTTTGTAACCCTCAGAAATAGTGTACAAGACGGATTGAGATCCCCATCCCCTAAGGTCTTTCTGAGTTGTTGCAATTGGAAATTTCCCGTGAAGTAAATATAGTAACATAATTTCTTCATTATGTATGTGACTTGGGTAGTTCGACAATTTCCAATCTTTCCAGATTTTGGTTTCATCGGTATGCCAATTTGAAATATCCCATAACATGGATAAATTTTGGGACTAGAGAAAGTCTTTGATATTGGAGGTGCCCGACAGGGAGTCTAAAGGAGGCTCTCCCAGAATCAAGTCCTCACAAATAAAGACATTTTTCCCATTGCTAGGTATCCATGTTAAAAGAGGGTTGAAGAACCTAGAAAATTTTTGACAGATTGTAAAAATAGGGGAGCCTTTTGAAACTTTAGGAACTGTGTCGAGACATTTCCTCCTAGCTCGGGTATAGTATTTCTTCCATAAGGCGTGTTTGCTAAAAGTTAGCTTTCTAGTTACCAGTTTCCAAAGGAGTTTGGCCCCTAGTGCCATATTTTGGGATCTCAAGTCTCCTATCTGAAGGCCTCCTCCTGAGTAAGGCTTTGCTACTTTCCCCCAACTGACTAGTGGCAATTTATTGTCACTCTGTTTGCCTCATTTCCAAAGAAATCTCCTTAGGAGTGACTCAATTTTGATTATAAATCTAGTTGGAGCTAACAAAATGGAGCTTTGATAAATTAGAATGCTAGCAAGGACCGACTTGATGAGAACTAGCTTCCATGCCAGATTTAGCCAGGAAGCACCCCAAGCTTGGATTCTGGCTTTTATCTTGTCAAGTAAAGGAGACCAGTGACAGGATTTAGGCTTGGTTTTGAAAATGGGGACTCCTAAATATTTGAATGAGTCCCATTGAGTTTCCCCTTCCATCTCCAAAATATGAGCTATTTCCACCATTTCCCTTGGCTTGCAGTTCCATCCAAAGATTTGACTCTTCCTGTAGTTTATTTGGCTCCCAAAAGCTTCCTTATAGAAGTCTAGTTGTTGTTTAAATTTATGGGCTATGATGGTACTATCCCCTCCCAAAAGCATTGTATCATTAACAAGTTGAGCATGGTTTATATCTTTGACCCCTCTTGCAATTTGTATGCCCATTAATTCCTACTGAGTACAATAGTGTTCTAGTTGGAAGCTAAGCGTTGATGCTTGAATGGCATAAAGTAGAAGAGACAACGAGCATCCATGTCTAAGCCCCCTAGATGCATGCAAAAATTATGTTGCTTAACTATTGACTAACGGGACAATCCATGGAGACCCAATATAGGCCTTAATCCAATGAATGAAAGCAGTGTTGAAACCAAACTTCTGCATTACCTAAAATAAAAATCCATGCCCTACTTTGTCAAAAGCATTTGCTAGATCTAACTTCAAAACCATACCTTTTTCGCGTTGGTGCATGCTTGAATGAATCGCTTCTTGAACCAGAATTATATTGTCAATGATATGCCTTCCTTTGATGAAGCCACCTTGATTATCTGGGATGATTGTTGGAAGAATACCTTTGAGTCAGTTGGCGATTGCTTTTGTGATAGTTTTCTAACCAATATTACACAAGGAGATCAAGCGAAATCTATTAAAGGATAAGGCTCCTTTTTCTTTGGGTATTAAAGCTAAAAACGTAGAATTAGTGCTCCCACCATTCTTGTGGCATTTTTGTGACTTTATTACCAATTTATGTAGATCATGCTTTATGATTAGCCAGCAGACTTGGAGGAATCGGGCTCTAAATTCATCTGGCCCATGTGCTTTATTGGAATCCATACTGTCCAAAGATGATTTAATTTCTTTTAACGTGATCAGAGCTATAAGATGTTGATTGGATCTTGGATGGACGACCGAAGGAATCAGGCTGAGAACTTGATGGTGGTTTTTGATGGAAGAATCCTCAGTGTAAATCCCTTTAAAGTGGAGGTGAGCAGCTTGCTTTATTCCTTCAAAATCATTAACAATCTGATTCTGGCTATGGATTTCCTTTACTAAATTGAATTTTTTTAGGCTTTTGCTTGCTTATGGAAAAAAATGGCATTCTTATCCCCAGCTTTGAGCCAAAGACTATGAGATTTTTGTCGCCAATATTCTTCTTCCTCTCTTCAGGCTGAATGGAGCTTTCTATGGAGAGTTGTTTATTTCTCCAGACTATCTAGGCTTATAGTTCCTTCTTCCATATTTAGTTGATGAGCTTCCAGATGTTGTTGGGATTCCACTCTTTGGGTTGAAGGGGATTTCAAGGATTTTTCACAGATTTTGAGAGCTCGCTTCAGTATTCGGAGTTTTTCTTCCCACACAAAAAAAGGAGAACCTGAGATTGGTATCTGCCATCCTCGGGTGACCATGTCATGAAATTCCTCATGATGGATCCAAGAAGGGATGAATCGAAAATGGATCGGACCCAGAGAAGAGTCTTTGGTGAATTCTAGAAAGATTGGCTTATGATCGGAGGCATTGAAGGGAAGGATCTTAGAAACAACATTGAGGCCTAAAAGGAGGAAGGAGCTTTGGACCAAGAATCTATACAACCTTGTTGCTATGTGCCCCAGGCCAATTCTTTTATTAGACCAAGTGTAATTGCCTCTAGGGGGTTTTATATCTTCCAGATCCCAATCAAGAATGATGTCTTCAACCCATTCTCTAAAAGGGTCTCTTACAATGGAACCCCCTTTTTTTCTCCATGGGATAAAGTGACATTGAGATCCCCAACAATAATAATGTTCTCCAATTGATGGCTGCTAAGAAACTCTCTCAAAATATTCCAACAACTTTTTTTTTCCAAGGGAAGAACATGAACATAAATATTGAATTAAAAAACCTAGATACCTAACTCCTTATGAAGCAGGTTGGTGCGAATCCAGTGGGTACAATGCTCAGTCTTCAATAGATCAAAAGTGGAGGAGTTCCATAGGGAGCCAATTCCTCCGGAGGCTCCTCTAGCGATGATCGCTACACCTGCTCCTTTGTTCCAAAAGGTTGCGTTGGTTTGGAGAAATTCATATTCCTCCAAGTTAGTCTCCTAGACAAGTAGAATATCTGGGTTTGAGATTTGGAGTAGATCTTTCATTGGTTCTTTTTTGCTTTGGCTTCCTAAACCCCTACATTTCTAGGAGACTATCTTCATTACTTGATTTTTGGATTGGAGGGCGTCCTATGAGAGGGTTTCCCTTGATTCCTTGTGCTTCTAGAATTTAGCATTGTTTCCAGAGTTTGTTGAGATCCTTGGAGTTTGTATTTGTATGTATCCCTTTCTCTTCTTTATTTTGTCAGTTTCCTTCCTCTGGTAGCTAGTTTCGAGGAGTTATGAGATAATCCAGTATCTGTTTCACCCTCAGCTTCTTCCGATGTCTCTTCCTCTTTCCCTGATAGTTGGGTTTCAGGGATTTCTCCTGGTTCTAGTGAAGGAGGTGATTCCTTGTTAGCTTGGCTTGTCGCTTCTGATTTGTTTTTCTTTTCTGTAGTATTTTCAGTTATAGGCAATTCATTCTCTTGATCCCCAAGCATCACAAAGTTGTTTTCCATATCACTTTGACCTTTTATGTTTTTCCTTTCCTTTTTGGAATTAGGGTTGGGGCTTTCCTTGGACCTTTTCGCTTACTGCCATCCTTCTCCTGAATCTTTCTCTTACTATAAAACCTGGGATTTTGAGCAATGCTTTTGGAAATGCCCATATTCGTGATAGTTGTGGCACTTAAATGACAGTTGCTCGTAGTCCAATTTTTTATAATGTTTCCATTCCCCAAGAGTTAACTTGATTGCTTCAGGAAGACCAGCTTCCAGGTCGACTTTTACACAGATCCAAGCACAAGAATACTAACCTTTTGGATCATCTTTGCCAATAAATCTTCCAAGCATGTTACCTATAGTTTGCAGGGAGGAAGGGTTCCAACAATGGATCAACGGGTTGGGTAGGCGTACAAAAACTGGAACTACCTTTGGGACATCCACTACAGGGTCGAAATCAGGGGTCCAACGATTTAAGTAGAGCCCTTGTGGTCCCATGAAGTAAGGCCCACTCCTAAAAATCAAGCTCTGGTCCTCTTTAGAGATGAATTCAAACAAGAAGAAGCCTCTTCCGACTGCATAGTAGGTGACACTGTTTGAGATCAATGGTCTCCAATTTTTGTGAATCCAGTTGTCAGTTGTTCGAGGAGAGGGCCAAAGCCCTATGAAATGTCTAACTAAAGCTCGGTCTACCAAAGATATGGCCACACTCATGAGTTGGTATGGTGGTAAATCGATAACTAGAACATCTTCTAGATTTTTAACGAAATTTGGCGTAGCTCTGCCTACTTTTTTCTTCCCTTGAGCATTTACTAATCTTCTAAATTCTTCTTCATCAATGGAGGGTAGAGGGGGAGGCAGTGACTCACCACCTCCAGTAGAGCTCATTACAAAATAGATCCAGACGCCAACCCTAGAAGGCTTCAAAGCTGGAGTGAATGAAGCCCCTTGGGCACAAAGGCTTCAACCCTCATGAATGTTGAGTCGTTGTGCACTAACTTCCTCTAAGTTGTTACTGTCTCGTGCACCAAAATTTTTACTCATGCATGCAGTGCAGACATATTCCACTTACTTACCTCTTGCATTCTCATTCATAGACACACCCTTAAGTTAATAGGGATAAACACTATGTTAGCACAACCATGAGCATTTTGAACTTTCTCATGTCACTTCACTTCTTCCATGAGGGTTATTCTTGGTCCATTTGACTCCTTTTTACTTTACAAAAAGGGAATTATCCCAATAACGGGTTTTCAGTTATGACAGGTCAAGTAAGTTGACCTCACATATTTCCATAAGGCCTCTAGTCATGGTGAATTATACTTACAAGGTCTAATCTCTTATTTAAGAAGCAATTGTAATTACCAGAGGCTTCATAACCCCACATTTGTAGGCTACCTTGCAACCTATTAAGTCCATTCTCTCCCTGGACTCATGTATCCCTATAACAGGTTTCTTCCATTCGCAGCCAAGTCTTGTTATTAGTGTCTATCAACGAAATCCCAGTTATGTAGTAGTGTCTATCATACCACCAAAGAAACAATATGATTCTTCTACTGCAAGCTAGCATGCTTCAATTTTTGTTGAGTAAATTCCCAACAAAATTTAAATATGCAATCCTTCCCCTAAAAGAGATTATGTAGAGAATCTCCTTGCGGCAGTAAACACTTTCAACAAACTCATCTTAGTCTTGGTAAACTAGTCTCATGATTGTTCTCTGACCCATCTAGGCCTAGTGTTTGAAACTTGATCTTATGGATAGAGTAGGGTAGGTTTCCCTCCCCCTTAAAGTTTTCTAAGAAAAAATTTGTTCGACTCTTTCATGAGCCCAAGAAGGCCAAGTATTGTTGCCTGCTCTGATACCACTCTGTCACACACCCAACCCCCTAAGTGTCTTTTAAGGAATGAGATATTAAATTTTAGTTTTTTCCAAACCAACTCAAATCCTCTCTTTCACATTTCCATCGTCTTCTTCTCTTCAAGAGATTTCCAACGACAATAACTTTGCTCAAAACTGAGCTCTAGAATGAAAGCTATGACCTTCCAAAGTTCTTGGGATTTTCAAGCTCAACATATAACTCTCTACCATTTGTCATCCACGTGTCATCTTGTGTCTCATTCCACCTGACATGGAAACAACATGGCACAGATGTGGCATTCACGCAACTTTCCATAGTGGAATCTTTATCCACGCAGATTTACACTCATCAACGCTCAGACTCATTTTTCTACTCACTCTCTGTTACCTCCGATGGATGTGGTATCGAGGAATATTCCCTTTCGATACCTTCCATTCATAGTTTGCAAACATGGTAAACACCACCACTATAAACTCAAGGTATCAAGAATATTCCCTTTCAATGCCTTTTATTCGGTGTTCGCAAGACTCGAGCAACACCACCATTCCGAACTCAGGGTATCGAAGAATATTCCTTTTCAATGCCTTATATTTGTAGCCTGAAAGGCTCAGGTGGCTTCACCACTTAGAAATCAAGGTATTCAAATATTCCTTTCCCCTCCATGGATAGTCTCGATGCACGCAAGATATCCCGACCTTGTAACATCCCCGCTATAATCCCCAGTTTAATTAATGCTTACGTGGATATAATATGTGGCTATGGCCAAGCGATGTAATATGCAAATTGTATCTCTATGTTTTAATAATAAAATGTGATGACAGATGCTAAGGGGACATGGATAAGAGATGGGGGTTGAATAAATCCACAAGAGGGGGGAGTGTCTAGGATAATGGCCAAGAGGGGTCTAAGGGGTAAATACCCATGTATATTAATTTCACCCATTTTCCTAAACTTACTAGTTGTATATGAACCTTCCAATTTCTGTTTGGGTGTTCCCAAATCCAATCATTGAATACATGTAAGAGGGTGGGTGTGAGTGGTGACATCCCAGAGTTATTGGGACTGAGTACAAACAACTTGGGGAATAGTGTAAGTCAAGAAAGGCAAGCCAAAGGGACAAAATTCGTATAGTTGGGACAACAGTTCGGGGAAGAAAGTTGATGTGCATGAGGAAAAAAGGGGAGAGAAAGAAGGAGAGTTGGAAGCGGGTGCAGCCATGGAGAGTGAATTCTATATCTACCTGTGCCAGAGAGACCCTGATAAACGAATGGAACATTTTTTGGGTTAACCCTGATAAACAGATGGCACGTCCCTTGTGTTATCCTTGATAAACGAATGGTGCATTCCTTGGGTTGGGCAGGTCATAATGAAGAGAATTGATAGAAAAATCGAGATAGTTGTAGGAGAATATCAGTTAGGTTATGAGTTTTATGAGCTGCGAGTGGACTGTGAGAGACCACCCTCTTTTGTGGATTACTACACTCAACTCAGGGGTGACTAGATGTTGAGACTCAGAATAGTCAGTCTATCATTGGGTGGAACGTCCGTCCCAAGCAGTTGGTTGCATGTTATTTACATGTGTTATTATTGTGCATGAACTATGCATAAATGAGAACAAATTATATGATGTTGTAATGAGCGGTTTAGTTGTATTTCATGTTGATTATTAGCATGGTTTACATGCATCAGTTTTATGGTTATAGACAGTAGCTAAATCTGTTTTAAATTTGTAACTCTAAGCTATAGAAAATCAACTAACGATAAAAGAATTACTTTAGTTAGCAAAAATTTCATTTTTATGTGTATTTTGCACCGTAATGTCCCTCAATTAGGCTGGGGAACGTTACATTATGGTATTAGAGCTGTAAAAAGGGAGAGTTTTTGTGTGGCATTGCCCAGCCTGGGTGGTTGGGAATGTTACAAAGTGGTATCAAAGCCTAGTTTTCAACATTGAGCCTGGATGGGCTGAGTTAGCATAATGCTGAAGTGGAAATTTGTAGAGAGTTAATTCTGGAGTATGTATGCAACTTGTTTTTATTAAATTACTACAATAAAATTGATACAAATTTCATGGGTAATGTGAAGAATTGAGCCTCTTTTGAAATTTCGAAAATAAGCAAAATCGGAAAAAATTGGGTATTTTTCTATACAATGATGTCGACATGACATGGTAGAAGAAATACATGTATTGCCATGGTGATAGGTACATGTTGGATGGGATGATAGTTGGTAGGTGATGTGGAGCCATGTGGCAAGCCAACTTTCAGTCCCACGAAACCGTGGTAAGAAGTGGAAAAATTGTTAAGTGTTGAGACTTCTCGGACAGACTTATGAAAGGAAGGTTACAAGATTACGAGTCTGCGTGGATGGAAAAATGCTCAAGTGTTGAGACTTCTCCGACGGACTTATCAAAGGAAGGTTACAAGATTATGATTCTGTGAGTTCCCAGAGGAAAAAAGAAGCTATGTGTTGGTGGCAGGTTCACAGAAGGTATGAAGAGAGACTATGAGTCCGCGAGTCTGCCATCCGCAAGCCCATGAATATAGTAAAGTTTCTAAGAATGGGAGCAAGTTAATTGTGGTGGAACTAGAGGGTGAAAATTGAAGAACGCGAGCCCAAAATGAAGAAGAAATATGGCATAGATATGTGGTGAATCCATTCAGACAGATCAACGATGAAGATCTAATCAAGAAATGATCAAACAATTGTTGAGCATTGCTACTATGTTGCACGTACTAATGAATATTCCTTCACTGTTTTGCCACCATAATTTTTAGCTCAGAGCTCAAATTGGAGCAAACAAACAGTCGTTGGAAATTTGTTTTGAAAAAAAATCTATTTAAGGAATCCTACTTGGGAGTAGTGCATTAATATTCTTCAGAATTTAAAATGAAGAATGGCATGTAATCTAATTGATAAATATTTTTCAATATGCTTAATTCTAAAAACAATTATTGCATGAACATTCTTGCAGAATTAGAGATACAGAAAAGCAGACTTTAGTTCCTACATGGGAACTAGAGACACGGAGGATGCTCAAGGTTTTAGCCATGAATAGCCATGAATAAGAAATTGGAGGTCTGCATACTAGCATGGGTAATGCTGAGACTGAGTCTAATGGGAGGAGAGACATGCATGGGATTGTAACTATGAGAAGCCTGCAAAAAGAAGTATAGAGCTATAGGGACGATAATGAGAGGATCATGAAGGCTCAAGGAGAGATACTTCAAAGACTAAATATGCTATAGAAGCAAGTTAACAAGGACTCTGGCACCAAGCAAGAAACTATTGTTAGACAAGTATCAACATCAAGATCCCATAACAAAAGAGATGATCATGGGAATGATAGGTGTTGACGCCCAAAAGCGCAACACAGGGTACCTGCTTGCAAATGATTGCAAACGCCTTATTATTTAACTATACTTAATAATATAGTAATACGTGGGACCCCTTGTGTAACTTGTGTGATTGTGACGAAGAGACGACACTTATGCTTTACATGCTTATGAGTTGGTTGAGATGAGCCCTACAATTTATTTGTGTTTAAAATCTATGTCGAAATGATTAATCAGATATGATGTTATGGGCAATATCAATTAGAAGGGAATGTTGTTGTTTTTATATAACACTCACAAGTATTATTATGTTACATTTGTTTTGAGGAAGGACCTAAACTCCATGCTTAAGTTATATGTGTGATGTGGTGATTTCATGCTACAAGGGTACACACATTGTTTGAATTGGAAGTAAGGTTGGAACATGATATCCCTAGCAAGTATTTGAGATATGTCACATTGAATTTTTTAAACAAGGGTTGGTGCATTTTCTAAATCGCAGACTTAGGGAAATGTTGGTATATTCGACCTGCATTAATTGATTTCGAGTTAGTGTTTGATGTGTTGTATGTTAGCTTGCTCGTACTAGCTATGGATGAATGTAGATATGATGTGCAGTAAATGCGCGTCGCTCTAACCCTCCTCGAGCCCGCCACCCTAGTCATTTTCCATTTACTCTTGTTGGTTGTTGTTGCTCTATTTTGTTCGGTCATGGAAGAGGTATACAAGCTTGGTTGTTTCTCCTTAGCAATTTTTACACGGGTATGGGTTTCTTGATGCTCAATCCATGAATTTTTCACTCTGCTCTTTAATTAAGTCAACAGTTGGCTCTTGAGTTTTCTCGTTGCCTGTGCATCTCCAAAGTTATAATATATGGAGTTTTGTTTGTGTATGGATTGGTGGTTAAGTGTTTGTCTATGTGGCATTGTATTTGAACCATGTGCATTGAAAATTTGTGTGGATGTTCTTATTGTATATCGTATTTGTGCTTTACTTGTGGGAAATAATACAGTTGGGGACTCTCGGGCCTGCCTTGCCTCTGGTTTCTTGTTTTGGGTTTCTTCCCTAAGAGTATCACTGCTCCTTACCTGTGGGTTATATGAACACTCTGCATGTCATTTAAGTTATTAGTCTTCATGTCCATTGTGCCCATGTCCTTGTAACACCTCTGTGAATAGAAATGTGAAGTTTTGTAGAAGTTTTAAGCTTCTCGTGATCCTTTTGGCTAAACCCTCAATTTGGTTAGCTCGTCCCCATTACCACATTACTCTTCACTATTATGTATTGAACCCTGTGTATTGGAAATTATTGTGGAGGTGGCCAACCCAGAATTTGATAAAGGCATTGTTCGTGCTCATTTTTTTGTCATGGGATTAGTGGATTATTTGTTGTGCAAAAATGGATAGAATGTTAAGCTCACTCATTTGTCTGGTAATACAGTCTGTCCTGTGGAGATATTGGGGTGATGACAACATTGCAAAATCATAATTTAAGGGTTACGACCTACTGTGTGTTCAATTTTATATGAAAGGAATACCTCTGTGGATGAACTATATATGCGTTGAGTCAGTTTTGTGAACAAGAATGAAAGGGATTTTAGGAGCGTTGTTATTTGAAGTTTCAATTTTGAATTATGTCATACAAAGGGATCTCTTTTGGGGCCATTTTGTGGAACCATGTGGCAATTTAAAACGCATTGTTGATTATATAATGGACCAAAGTATGTCCTTTCCTCCACTATTTGTTGTGTTGGATATGTTTGTTACGATGTTGTTCACTCCTTGACCCCATTATATACAAGCAATGTTATTATTGTTAAATAATTCTTGGGCAATAAAATATAACTCGATTGTTGTGCAAATAAATTTCTAAGGCAAATGAGCAGTGTTGAAAAGAAACACCAGTTTTGGGTTGTTTTTTGGGAAACAATGTGTTGTTTAGTTTTGGAAACAGTAAGAGGTGGTGATTGTTAATTAATGGCGAAGATGGCATTGTTTGATATATTAATAGAATAGTATCCATGGGAGTCCCTTCCATTATACCTTTTTTCGCAAAATACACTCCTCTCATTATCTCAATTGCATTTTTCACTCCTTGTTTTATTGTTAATCATTTTTAAAGAAAAGAATGTATGGAAATGGAAGAAGTAATTGATGATTGGTTCTGAGATATGTTTAGATACACAGTTCATTGGTTTTGTTGATTACTTGAATAATATCCATAAATCTTCCCCCCTACATGATATCACTTTACGCTAAATACAAGCCCTCCAAACTCCCAATGACCCTATCAATTCCTTGATCGTGTGGCAATTAATAAATGTTTTTTTATGGATGGAATGCATGCATCATGTAGTAAATAATAGAGCCAACTCTTGATTTATTTAAGTAGAGTTTCATGTATGGGTTATTAACTTTTCATGACTAGTTAAATATTGTTACAGGATGAGTTTTTTCAACAGGGGCAGTAACGGCCAAAATAATAGAGGCAGAGGTAACTGGCAGCGAGGCCATAGAAGGCCTTGGTTTTATATTCACTTTGATGCTAATACACAAGATTTAAACCAATTGTTTCAAGCTGGGATTTTCAATTTGGTTGGCCATGGTATATTGCATCCCTGACCTGACAGACCCCCATTTCAACCTCCTCAGAATTTTCCTGGCATTCATGTTCCTCCACATGTGTCAATGCAGTCTGAATTCCCTGCTAATGACGGTTGGCAATAAATTGTCCACCAACCTATCTCCCACCACTGTGGTTGCCCCATTGTGTCCCTACCTTTACCACCACCAGTTAATCCCAATGTTCAAATTTCTCATGTTGTTTCACCAGTACAATCCTCGCACGCCAGCAAAAGATTAAAAATTGATATTCCACAACTTGTGCAAGAAAAAGGAAAAAAAAATCATCTCCCTCCAGTCCATACATAGAGTCTGCTAAATCTGTGTCTTCACGTCTCCACCTAAAAGATGACTTCTCCCATGTGATCAGCGAAATACATCCCCAAGGGTCTAACCAACCGAGGACTACCCAAGAAAAGTAGTTGGACACAACAGTGAGAAGAGGAAATATGCCTCGCAAAGTAGCAAATATGGATTTTAAATGCTTTTTATTCTGAATTTTAGTGATGAAGACAATGTTTAATCATTTTCAACTTATTTTGGACAACAAGCTTTATTTTGGATATTTTTTGGGATAAAATGGATATATTGTTTTCTTGGGATATGTCCTTAAACTTTGTAAATTTTTAAATATTCGATTTAAATGATATCCATGGGAGCTACAAGGGTGTTATATGATCCAAATGATAAATTTTGTATTTTATATTTGATGATTGACAAGAGAATGATGGGAGTCACAATGGGTCCCACCTATTGACTATTGACAATCTTGGCTCTACTCTCGACACTTGCCTGGAGTACGAAGAACAACTTGAAAGAACATGTCTCCCTAAAGGAGACTTAGTCAAACAAACATATATGTATGCACTCCTACAACTTGTACAAGATATGAACAATCAAATTATAGCCTATGAACGAAAGGGAAATGTTCCCTCACTTAATCCTAGGGAATTTGTTACACATTATTTTGGTCACCCCTATGATCAACTGACGATATGTGCCTAACTCACTTCCATCTTCCCTGAAGATACTAAATGAGACTTTCTCCATGAGAAAAGTGGATTATCTTTTCTTCCTTAAAAACCATATCTAAGGAGATCGTCACACCCTGCTAAATGCTTGGGGTGCGACGATGCCTGATTGTCGCACGCTGCACCAAAACTGGATTGCGGCGTCCTCGCATGTTGCCTGTGCATGGGGTGTGATGATGCTCAAACAAAGGGAAAAAGAAGAAATTCACGAAATTTCTAGAAGATGAGGTGGCCTCCGATCAGTTTGGATCTTACTCGCTTCTCTGATTTAGTGGGATCATCCTAATCTCCTCATCCATCCCTCTTTCACCCTATATAAAGAGGGATCTCTCATGGGAAAGGCTAGGTTGGCTTATGCATGAATAATTATATTGTAGATTATACTTGAGATAACTTTGCTTTAGCTCTCCAAGTCAGGTTGTGGATGCTCTCCATCAAAATAATTGGAGCAAAGGTGTGTGTGTTGAAGCAAAGGGCCATTGGAAGGGACCTTGCTGTTAAGAACCAAACATCAATATAGCATAGAAAAACTTCAGGAAAGGTAATCAACGCCTTGAAAAAGAGATAATTTCAGATAATAAGCCTCTTCGAGGGGGCAACCTCCTTTTACCCCACTTAAATGTTCAAGTACAAGAT
>ML825096.1:74980-98575 GCA_009831015.1 Picea engelmannii | reverse complement strand
TGAAGGGTAAAAATAAAACAAGGGCGGCTCCAACATAGGCTCCAACTAGGGATCCCGCCTTCCTGTGAGGCGGGAAGAACAGTAGACCACGTGCCAATATTGGGTAAATGGAGTCAAAAGCTCAAACATGCGGAAAAATTCCAGGGAAAAAGGATCGAAGAGAGGAAAAGACCTCGTTTTTTACCTCGAGAAGTTTTTTCAATCAGATACTCTTTCCAAACACAGTTGTAGTCTCTTTCCCTTTCCCACTACTAACTTTGGGTATGTTTCAAGACATTCGAAACGACCCTAGGAGATTCAACAGATCTTGTGTCTCTCAGCTTGCATCAAAAGAATGAGATTATATATTTTTTAAAATGGGAAGTCCCGTCTGAATTTGGGGTGTGGATCAGGTTTTTGGAAAGCATTGGTTACTAGAGTAGAGTGATATTTATGTATAACAGCCTTACAGATATCTCAGAAATTGCTTCACTGCCAGCGAGCATGTTCAGTACCCCGGTGAAGTTGTCTGACCCCTTTCACTGAATTTCCTTTCACCACTTCGGAAAATATTTATGCATTTAAATGTTGAGACGAGGGCAATCATTTATGAATTTCCTTTCATCGTCTTCCTGGACTAGGTGGGGGCAATCATCTATGAATTTCCTTTCACCGCCTGTCTTATAATTTACTTTTTGAGCATGAAGATGGGGGCAATCAGTTTGTATCAGGGCTGATATCTGTGTAATATTTTGCATCAGAGGTCTGTCAACTCATTTTAATTACTTGGTACCAAGCTTCCCTTGACCTTCACAACACCTTCGTTCTTAGGGAAAAAAGGAAATTATATTTTTTAAGGGGCATCCCGTTTGAGCAAGCTTTGATTCTTCCGACGCTGTTGAAAAACCTAGGAAAGTTAAGATCGCTCTAAACGTTCCTTCACTTAGCAGGAGATCAAGTAGTTGTGAAGGCCTGCTTTCCTATCAAGATCTGTTTCGAAACCCCCGAGGTTTAAAACGAAATACTTTTATCCCTTCGCAGTAACTCGGGAAGACGGTGACTTGCTAAAATTTAGACCCTAAGATAGACAGGATACAAGGCAGTGATTCATTGACTGAAAACACAAAAGGTCAAAACAGTTCAAGACTGGCTCTTATAGATATCTTTGGGGACAGTTATTCTGACTGACAGTTTTTAGATTTAGTGTATTCATTCAAATTACTTTAACTCAAAGATTATCAAGCCAGCAATAATCCTGTTATCTAACGTTTTAGCCGACACTGCAGTTTGGAAGACATTACCTTGGTTTACTTTAAACAGTCTTTTATAACCTGTGTATTTAGAAAGCTCACCTTTATCTTTTATTTTCACTTTCTTTGTGCATTATGAAACTATTTTAGGTATCACATGTTTTATTCCGCTCTTTTTCTGATACCGACCTGCAAATTACTTTTTCTGCTAGTTTCGTCTGCAGCTGGAATCCTGTAAAAAACAAATGCGAATCTTATTGGAAATGTGTCGAGAGTTTAGGAACAAAAAACCGAAAATTAAAAGTAAATGTTCAAATGAAAATATACGTATGTACAAAACGTGAATTTTATTTATTTACGATTTTATTTTTTTTAATTTTTTTTTTACAACTGTTATGTCATGTAATGTTTCAGATATCGCCCGTTGACAGGGGCGTTGAGTACTTCTCCGTCTATATTTTCCAGAAGAAAGGAATTTTTCCCTTCTGGAGTCGAGACCCTGAATGGTCCATACCAAAGGTGGTCAAATTTGCTATGCTTCGCGACTTCCTCCCTTCTCGCATCCCATCTTAATACTAAGTCACCTTGGAGGAATTCTCTGTCCTTTGCCTTGAGGTGGAACAATGCTTTCATATCATCTTGATACTTCTGCATCTTTTCATCAAATTCAACTCTATGTTGTTGAACCTCAATCAGCTGATTAATTCTCCTGGTAACATGATTGGGTTCTTCGTTTTGATCCTGCCATAACTTCATCACTAGTAACGCTAGGTTTATAGGTAGAACAACATCTGTGCCATAGACCATTTGAAAAGGCGAAATGCCGATAGACCTTTTAGTACTGATGTGGTTTTCTCATAATGCGTATTTCAAGTGCACATGCCAAGACCTTTTATTTTCATCCAGTACTTTCTTGATTATGTTCACCAGGCTCTTGTGAGATGATTCAGCTAATCCGTTCCCCTGGGGGTAATATGCAGTGGAATGGCCGAGAATGATATTATACTTCTGACAGAAGCTGATCATAGCCATAGATTTGAAGGCCTGGGCATTATCGGTAACTATTTTTCGGGTACACCCGAATCTTGACAAGATATTGTCTTCCAAGAAATCGATTACCACCGAATCTGTTGCCCTTTTGGTTGGAATGGCTTCCACCCACTTAGTAAAATAATCCGTAGCTGTTAGAATCCATTTATGCTGAGCACTGGAATGGGGATTAATTTCCCCTATGAAGTCTAGACCCCATTGTTGAAATGGAGCTTCAGCTTTGACTGGAACGAGTGGCAGTGCAGGGAGTTTATGTTTACCAGCGAATATTTGACATGGGTTACAGGCACGTACTTTGGCATTGACGTCCGAAAATAGTTTTGGCCAATAGTATCCGGCCCTCAAGATCTTGTAGGCTGTGGCTCTCCATGCGTGGTGTCCTCCACAGACTCCTTCATGAAATTCCTCTATAACCCGTGGAGTTTCCGACTCAACCAACAGACTAGTAGGAACCCGAGTGGATCCTTCCAGTATAGCTGATTTTCGGCGATGCAATATTTTACAGCATGGAGTTTTAAAGTTCTGCATTTGGCTGGTGATAGTTCATTTGGACATTTCAGGTTTAACAAGTAGAACACTATGTCTTTATACCAGCCTGATGATATGAATTTTTCTTCGACCTTGCTTGGATCTGTCTGGTCATCTGGCTCATGCAGGTGTGCGTCTCCATCTTCCCCTTGGAGGCAATTAACATCAAGAGCTCTAAGATTCGACTCAGCTAAGAGTTTGGCCAGACCCTGCCCCTTTATCAATTTCGTCGGCTTGACTTCCAGATTGAATTCTTGTATTTTAGCGAGCCAGCGCCCTCGTTTTCCGTCACTATCTGGCTGTACCAATATATCTTTCACAGCACTGGTTGGCAAGTACGCGATAATTTTTGAATGCAGTACATAGGTTCTGAATGCTTTTAGCGCTTTCACCATTGCGTACGCCTGCTTTTCTATTATGTCATACTTTAGTTCGGTGTCTCTAAGTCTCTTGCTAAAAAACGCGATCGGTCGTTCGAAGCCTTCGTCATCCTTTTGCAGGAGCACCGCGGCGATAGTATGTTCAGAAGAAAACGAGAAGATGAGGAAATATTTCAAGTAATCTGGGCTTGCTAACACAGGTGCCTCGCTGATGACTTTTTTCATATGCGCGAACGATGCTTTAGCCTCGGTCGTCCAATTTACTCTGCTATCTTTCTTCAACATTCCTGTGATCAATTTGACAATCTCAGCAAAATTGGGGATAAACCTTCGTAAAAAAATTATTGTACCTAAGAAAGATTGAATTTCTTTTACATTTCTGGGAATATTTATAGTTTCTATTGCTTCAATCCTCTTAGGATCAATCCTGATCCCATCCTTAGATATGATATGCCCCAGAAGCTTACCTTCCCGCATAGTGAAATGTGACTTCTTTGGGTTCAAAGACAGACCATACCTGCGGCATTTTTCGAAAGTCTGTTTTAGATGGATCAAATGTTCTTCATCGGTTTTAGAGAAAACCGTCAGATCGTCGAGGTAGATGACTACGAACTTGTCTCTTTCTCCTACGAAAGCAATGTCCATAGCGCGCTGGAATGTAGCTCCTGCATTCATCAAACCAAATGACATTTTGTCATACATGAATGTACCCCATGGTGTGGTGAAAGCAGTTTTTTCTCTGTCTTGCTCGTTCATGGCGATTTGGTTATAGACAGAGAACCCATCTATCATAGACATTCGATTTGCTCCGACTACCTTTTCTAGGACGTGGTCCATTTTGGGGAGCGGATAATTATCCTTAAGAGAAGACTTATATAAGTTTCAGAAATCCACACACAGTCTGACTTCTCTGTTCTTTTTCCTTACCGGGACCAAATTTGCCACCCAGTCCGAGTACCTCAGAGGTACGATTATTTTAGCATTTAAAAGCTTCTTAACTTCCTTTTCAATCACGAGCAACAAAATGGGGTTAATTTGCCTAAGCTTTTGCCTAAATGGCTTGACCCCAGGCTTCAAAGGTATCTTGTGCTCAATTATGGAAGTGTCATACGTTTTAAGCTCATCATAGGACCAGGCGAAAACATCTTTGTACTGTCTGAGTAGGTCTCTGTACTAAGCTTTTACCTTGGGAGAGAGGAACTTAGATATCTTTACTATCCTGGATTCTTTTTCAGTTCCTATATCGCAGTCCTCCACTTCTTCTGGTTGGGGCTGCAAAGTGGATTTCACAGGTATGTCGTTCTGATCGAAAAGTCTTTCTAAAGGAATTAAGCCTTTCGGAATTTGGTTGCTTTTAAGGACCAACATTCGATGGTCCACTATTTTTTCTCAGAAGGTTTCAGGATCTTCCCCTTCTTGCATAATCCACATCGGGACATTTTGATTCTCTTGGTCTAGATGAGTTTTGGAGAACTCACCTACTGCTACAAGAAATTTCTCGATTTGTTCATCATCTTCGAAAACCTGCCAGTGTCGGATATTGTCTGGTATAGAGGGTTTGTATCTGATTTCAATGTGATATTTCAGTTTGACAGTTGTGGGAGGAGAAAAGGTTGAAGCTGCCTTGGCCAATGCGTCAGCATGTAGATTATCTGGGCGAGGGATAAAATGGACCTTTACAGATGATAAAAAGTTTTCCATCAAATCCCAAACACAATTTCTGTATGTTCTTAGTCTGGGATGCTTGGCTAGGCACTGTCGGTTTATTTGTTTAACTATTAGCTCTGCATCCCCATAAACTTCTAGGTTATTTATATTTAGCCTTTTCGCAGCCTCTAATCCTAAAATCAATGCTTCATATTCGCATACGTTGTTAGTGTAATCTATGTCCTACTGCAGTCGGTAAGATAAAGGAACAATGAATTTACCTTCGGGAGCCACTAAGAGCACTCCCGCACCTGCCCCTTCAGAACATAAGGCACCATCGAAATACATTTTCCAAACTCCGGTGTTACACAGATCTTCTGTCAAATGACTTGTCTCTTCTTGCTTCATATCGAGTTCCTCTAGACACCCATCCAAAACTTCATCAAAAGACAAAATGCAATTCCCCAGATCTTGGTCTGCAACGTAAATGGGAAAGTTATTTGGGTTTTGAGGGTCACTGACTGTATACGCTAATCTTGTTTCTCTATACAACCGAGTGAACTGACCACCGAACACAGGGATTGTGGCATATGTCATGTCCAACTGTAGAGAACCCCCCAACTTGGCTCCCCATGATCTAGATAGCAGAATGCCATATTTGGGGGGAATATCTGCGATAACCACATCCATCAGGATACTCTTGACCGGGACCTGAGCCAGAGTAACTACCAGATCTTTTATCATCCCCATACATTTAACCTTTCTCGAATCGAAAGAGTACAAATTTCCATAAGGTCTTGTGCTCTGGAGACCCAACTTGTCCATTATAATCTTGGGCATAACATTATGAGAAGCACCTGAATCTAACATACAATTATGCAGCAACTGATCGTATACATTCGGAGTGATATAAAAGGGAGGGATGTTGTCTTTGGACCCTTCAAAATGGGGACCAAAGGTGATGTTAGGTCTGTCATCTTATAGGTTTATAACATCAGACTGACTTTCTAGCTCATAGACACCCATCGCTTTGGCAATTTGCTTCCGATAAGCGGGATTTTTTGCTAATTCTACCAGAGGAATCGGTATCTTAATTGTGTTTAACTCATTTTCAAAACTGAAAGATGTGTTTACCTTATCCGTTTCTTTGGTTGAGACTTCCAAATTTTTTCTTTCTGACTTACTTGTCTGGATCGCTTTATCACTCGTGATCCTAGTCGAAGACGTAACTTTATCTACTGGTTCGGTTTCTTGTGTTTGAGTTTCAACTTTTTTCACCTCAGACTCTTGAGTGCTTGCTACCTTGGTTTTGTTGCTGGGTAACAAGGTCTCTTCCGAAGGAGGTTCATAAGCTTGACCTTTTTGAAGGATTTTCTTAGGTTGATTTTTTGAGGTAGGCTTACTCTTAGATCTTAGGTTGTACTTTGGTTGAAACTCAGCCATTATCATCTCTGTTTCTGGTTGAGATACACAGGGATCAGTGTGATCACCTTCTTCATCCTCATTAGACGGTTGTGGGGTGTTCAAAGATTTTTCATAGTCTTCACGAATCAGATACGGCTGCGAACAGTCATCGCTGAAATTTGCGACTTCATCTTCCGAATCTCCGAAATCTTGGAGGTCGTTTGCTCCTATAAAATTTTCGTTCTTTACTGCAGGTTGTATTTTTTGATCCTCGTTCTTTATTTGTCTCTGTTGATTTTGGGGATTTGGGTTTCTCCTGAAGTCCCTTTTATTAGAAGAATCAGCTTTAACTTGGTCCAACTCCATCCTAGAGATTTTGTTGGACAGTTTTTTAATTACTGGGGCCATATCATCTACTCTGTCATCAGTGTATCTATTTGACCCCGAAGTACCCGTTGGTTCCCTATAGCGTCTATTTTCGCGGTTGATTGTTTCTACTTTAGCCTTTAATTTACCTGAAGCCATCATATTAGATTCTATTTCGACAACATCGTCTTGCATTCTATTTAGGGTGGCTCCTCTTCTTTCTCGGAAAAGTAGTGCGAAATCCGGCTCGAAAGCTCCCGCGAAGGTTACTTTGGCTGAGGGTTCGGAAGGTTTAACCGCGGCTGGAATCTTATTATACAGTTTGTTGAATCTCAGAATAAATTCCATGACTGTTTCTGAGTTCTTTTTCTTTAGGGACCCAAACTCGGTAAGATAATATAAGTGATCTGTTCGCTCTCCCCATTGTCTGAGGAAAGCATCTTCCAAAGCGTCATATGTCCGGATAGAAGCTGCGGGTAGGTTCCGAAACCAAGTTTGGACCTATCCTTCAAAGGTCTGGACAAGGAGTCTCGAATAGACATCTTCGTGCTCGATACCACAGATGTCTGTGAATTGGTCAAAGAAATTTATATGCTCAGCTGCGGTTAGATCTCCCTCCCCAGTGAACTTAGGAATATTTTTGATGTAATTTTCAGGAAGATCATGAAGGGGGACGGGAAAAACCAGGGGAGTGTATCTCGCTGCTACTTTTGCGAATACTCTGGGAGGAGGGACATTGCCTTGACCTCCACCACCTCCTCTGGCGGCTGCCATCGATTTGGGTGTAGAAAATGAGTGTGTAACACACTCTTTGGAATCAGGCGAGACCGAGAAGTTCTGTCGAAGAAAAGCTGGTATGTTAACCCTCGACGAACTTTCTAGAGGACCTTTATCCTTGTGTACAGATGGGAAAGTCGAATGAAACTCACTCCTAACTTTAGAGCAGTTTGACGTCAGATCTTTGGTATCAAACAGAGGACTGCGTGAAGTAGAAGGTTCTAAATGGCATTTAGTCTTTAAAAGTGGGTTTTTAGTCTTTAAAATTTTTTCGGGATCAATAACAGGCGTAATCAGCTTACCATCCGGGTTCTGTCTGGTATTCCTTCTACCAGATGCCAGTTTACTTTTTCGTGGAGTCGCCAAGTGAAATATTCAAAAAGCCTTAAAATTGTGTGTACTCTATGTTCACTATCAAAGAGTAACACTTTCAACGAAATAAATGTCGTTTTCCCAGGGAAAAGATTTCGTAACTTCGCTCCCCGGCAACGGCGCCAGAAAGATGTTGCTCCTGAGTCTGTACTTAAGGCTTAAAAGTACAGTGTCAAGGCATCTGAAAGTAGGTGAAAGATGGGTAAGAGGGTAACGTCAACCTTCGGTAAAGGAAACTAGGGAAGATTTCTACGTTGGTGTTGTCTAGTTTCCAACTGTTCCTTAGTAGTTATATCTTGTTCAATGGCTGCCCATGAACGTTCAAGTTTGTCCCGGTTATTAGTAGTTTTAAGGATTAAGTCAAAAAGGTTTAAGGCAATATGTGTTTGGTTCGATAGACCGGGTTCGATATTAGGCTGTGTTGCTGCAGGGACAGTCATGGAGGAACAGTAAGAGTAAGAAAGGATTTAAAGAGAGATTAAATGTTGTCTCGATTTGGTCGAATAAAAGAGAATTTTACGTTTTAGGAATAAAATAGAAATGCAAATTGAAGGCTCTTTCCCATAACTGTATTATATTTTAATAAAAGGTGTGAGATGAGAGAAATACATTTAGCTGCATATAACGCAACGTTCCTGTTAAAGAGAAAACTCACATATAAACAGAAGAGGAAATTAGTAAGGAAATAACTGACATAGCAAAGGATATATATAGAATTCTGAAAGTGCAGATTGGTCTTACACCCGCTGATAGCTGGTGCAGAGGAAAGACAATAAACAATTTACAGAAAACCGAAATCCTTTCGTTATAGTAGTGGTCGTACTAAAGTATAACGAAGCACATCAATTATGAATAATGGAATGAAATGAAACATGAAACACGAAGAAACAAACTTGTAACACAGTCTTGACGGAATCGAGAATCTCTAGATTTGCTTATATTAACTTCTCGAATGCAAAAACTCTATTACAATCGACACAAAAAAGGTCCAGCCCTATTTATTTCTTTCTGTGATATATTTATACAATTTTAAAGATCAGTTAGAATCTCAACGGTTTCACAAATTCGGTTACAACCGAGAGGAGTGCAATAGCTCCCTTTCTCCTACTCTACTTTCAATTGGTGCCAGGTACTCGTCTTCGCGCGGATTCGGTGCATGCAATACATTTTTCCACAAACTGAGATACGAGCTGCGAAGGTTCCGCTTGACAGCTGGCCTCGGCGAAGTAACATTCTCGGGCTAACTACTGCAGCTTGTCCCCCATTTGTGCATCGACCATGTCGAGGGCACTTAGTTGTGCGCTGGGTTGGATTAAGTGCTTGTCAACTTTGGCCATGTCCACCGTATCCATCTGAGAGATGTCGGCCGAATCTCTCTCATCCTTTTCTTTCAGATCAACCAAGATCTATTCTACATTCATTTGCATTAATGTTTCTGCGTCGCCTCCACTGTCAATACCCAATAGCTCACCCTCTATAGAATTGAAGGCTTCTTCTAATGAATTGGTCACTTTTTGGGCCTGTTCCTTGCCCAGGGCAATGTTATGCTCCCAATCCTTCAACAAAATGTTACCTCTAGTTTGCTCTGGGAGGGCGAGTCCGGGAGAACCTGCCGAAACTCTGTTGTTCGTGGCTATCACTGCCTCCTGGAAGGCGACCCGAGCCACTTCTGCATCTCTCTCTCTGACGGTCAGGTTCTCGGAAACCCGATGCATCAACTGACAATCCTCTCGTATTGTTCCCACTTTGGCGAGCAAACTCTGTTGTGCAGAAGAGATCCTGCTTCGAATCTAGGTCGCTCGGGATTTAAACCCCTCGACATTGATTACCTTGCTTTCAGTGGTCTCTTCCTGAGCCTACAGCTCTGCAATCATAGTCCTCTGTTGAACCGCCTGTATCCGACCGTCTCGGATCACTAGATGCGCTTGCTCCAACTTGGCTTTGAGCACTTCTATTTCCTTTTTATCAGCTAATCGAGCCAGTTCTATCTCCCTGCTCACCTGACCTTTAGCATTTTCTATGGCTGAAGCTACTCTGGCTTCGAGAGTCTTGATCAGGCGATTCTTTCTTTTAAGCTGGTTTTTTAACACTCTGATCGAAAATTGATTCGCTGATGCATACGCTCCTAGCGTTCTTGCGATCTCCGTGGCGAATTTCTCATTCTTTTTGTTTTTTCCATCGGTCATAACCTTGAACTTTTTAGCAGTCGATCCGTCCTCCTGGTAGAACTCCCTTTTCACCACCGCTTTTCTCTTTTTGTCATAGAAGAACTCGTTTGGAGGAAGTTCTTCTACTCTGATAGGCCTCAGTTCCTCATTGAAAATCCATCCTTCTTCTATATTTCCTTGCGTCGACTGCAAGGGGGTGACAAAAGTGATGGGTTCTTCGATCTGTTGCGCTGCCTTTCCTGGGGTGACGACCGGGTCCTGCTTCTTCGGAGGTTCAGGGGTCTTCGTCTCAGTTTTCGGATTCTGGGTCTCTGGCGGGTCCAGATTCTGTGCCTCTGCTTCGGGCTTCTTCATTTGTTCCCCCTCGTTCTGGCTTTTTCCTGAACCAGAAGTTGCATCTTTGGGGCCTTCATCATCCTTAGGTTTCGTCTCAGAAACGCCCGGGCTCCCTCCTCGCAGCACCGTGGGAAGACATCTTCGTCTGTGTTCCTGGTATCTCAATACAGAGGTCGTGTCTTCGGGTGCTAAAGATCGGATCCGAGCTAGCACTTCCTCATAAGACCTCGCCCCTCGAAAAATGTCATCCGGGGGTGAAAACTCATGTTCAAACCTCTTTAGCCCATAATTAGCTAAATGGTTGCTCACAATTTTCTGGGGATCATGTTTTTTATACTCGATGGAGACCAAACTTAGGTCTTCCAGGGCTGCAGCCTCAGCTTTGACGTGCTCGAAATCCAATAAAGAATAAGAATTTAGCCGAACGGGAAAAAACGGTCACACCTTCTTTGAAGATTCTTTGAGTTCTTTACTCACCCCGCCAATCACTGTTTGTCGGGTGATCTCGCGACAAGCCAGCTTGTCGAGGATGAACAGTGGTAATGCAAGCGGGGGAACAGTAGCTCCGAACACTCTGAAATAGGAGAACTCTGCCTCCACGTACCAGTGCGCTATACCACTCAGATTTGCAGCAATGCTATCCGAGATGTGAGGTGGCGGGTGACCAAAAATGGCGATGTGCAGGGGCACCATCAACCAGTTGAAAATTTCGTAAATGAATTTGTTCACTTTATTCTCCCACAGTTTGTCGTGATACTCGTGTACGGGCTTTTCTTGGACTGGATTCCAAGCCTAGCTCATCAAAGGAAATGGTGTCATAGAACATACCAAGTCCATAATATATGCAGACATGAAAAATGAGGACGGTCTCCCGCTTGCCCTCTGCTCCCGATACTCTTTGACCCGGTTGGCCAAACTGTCTGAGAGTATCTTTGCCCAATTAAACGAGCAACCTTCTGCGACCCGAAACATGAGAGGCACCCACGCAATGTAGAAATGTGATGTGTCCTCCCTTTCGAATAGTCGACATGTCATCATTCCCACATACTTATACTGTGGCTCCAGCGAAGCGATTGAATAAATGCCCTGGTCATTTGCTCTGAATTTCGTAGAGCGCGAAACCCAATCCTTTATCAAACCGGGCATGGTTTTGTCATATTGAGTGCACTCCTTCTCTTTGAATCCCTCCAGGAATTCAGCATCATACGTGTATTCAGATGTTGTCGGGAGCTTATACATGGTTTGGATGTGGTCCGGTCTAAAAGTCCTAACCGTGACCCGTTGGTCGTTCATGATAGTTCTGGTGGGTAGGTCTATGTGATCCAACGCCCATCGGATCATATCATAATATGGAAGCAACCGTGGTCTGGTTGCTACCCTGTGCATTCCAGATTGAACAACTATGTTGTATTTAGTGTTCAGGTCGTCCTTTTCGTTGTCGTCGGAGTCTGAATAATTCACCAACTCAGATTGTAGAATATCTTAAACAAACGACCAGCTAGGGACCGAGTCGACACTCTGAGGCAAAGTGTCGGAGACATTATCCGAGCCTTGCCCTGCAACCTCGACATTCGCCTTTGCTGCTTTCCGTGGAGCCATAGTTGAAGCTTGTGTTTTCGCCCTTCTGCGGTAGAACTACGTATACATGCAAAAATTAGTTTACTCAGAAATGACGAGCTCTGCGTGCTTATGAAAATGCTTTCATCATAATAAAATGAAACTCTTACATATATTTGAAAATTCGGTACTTTTCGAAATAAGCCTGTCAAATCGTAATTAGAAACAAATTAATTGCGTAAAATCCGATCTTATATGCGTGGATTTACCCTTATTCTCCATAAATGTCATAAATTTCTGGCGGTTTGACAGTCAGTCAAAGTATGGAGAGAAAATGGCTATCTTGGGAAACGTGCAAGCCTCGGGGCGCGGGACATATCTTGCTTTATCTTAAAATATTAAATCTTACCAACGTTAATCAATTTCTCACCGTTCGCTACATCGTGGATTTTCTTTTAACATTTTGAGTCTTCAACTCGCGAGACTGCGAGTACCAATTTTAGCTTAATTAACAGTAATCGCGATTTGGAGCATCATTAATTTTATAATCAATTTATTCGCCATATCGCGACTCGGAACTTTGAAGACAAGTTTCTAGGAGATTAGTATGCCGAGTCGCAAAACTGCGTGATGGCGATAATTAAGGCTCAATTTAGGGGAAGAAAATCTTAGATTATGCGACTAATTAATCTTGCTATAATTACGTCGCAACTTCGTGAGTCAAGATTTTAGACGCCGTAACTTTTGAAAAGATAGTGCCGAGTGGCGAGCCGCCGAGAACAGATTTAACCATGGTTAGCTTTTTGCCTTTAATCCTTGACCAGGGTTATCACAAAAGTACCTTGTGTTCTCGGCTCTCGGGGCTGTAAAAATAAAAACTTGGATTTGACGAACGCCGAGGCACGAAACCCCAACGACGTCAAATCATGAGTTAAAATATTTTACCCTAGTTAATGCCTCGGGCGAAAATTGAAAACGACTTCGCCGTTTCGTGACTCGGGACGTGTGAACTCAAGGATTAAGGTATCCGACTTGCGAGATCCCGAAATAAAACAAAAAGAGGGAACGTTCTTACAAAAGTGGACTTGTTTTGAGGGTAGAAAAAGCATCGCTGCTTACTCGACAAGGTTACAGAGTTTTCAAAGTTTTCGGGGGGGGGGAAATCAAAAGGCCATCTTTAGAATTTTAAGTATCAAAAATTGAAAATTGTGAAGGGTAAAAATAAAACAAGGGCGGCTCCAACAGGTACGATCTTGGAGGACAAACTCATTTCGGGTTGAGACTATGTGTTATGTGCAGGAGACTCGTGGTATTGATATGTTACAGGACTATATTTCACGAGACATTGCAGTTCACTTTTTGATATGGGATCTAGAGATTGGAGTGCTTGGTAGTTCAACGTTTGATGCAGTTTAGTGGTTTCTCGGGGACTTGATTGAGATTCTTTGGCCATTAATCATTCTACTCATCAGGAGCATGTGGGTGTCATGCATGGTGAGCACTTGGAGAGGCCACATCTCGAGGGGAGTGTACCTTGTGTCACACAGGTGGATATGGGTTCCTGGTATCATATGTAGTTGGATTCAGTAATTGCTTGAAGACAAGCAATATTCCGGCAGGGAGGGTTGTAATGTCCCAATTTTGGGACATTATTACATTACAGAGTGTTATGCCTAACAAAGTAGCTAGATAGGGGTTACAGTGAGTTTGGGAGATATTGAGAGGTTTTATTGGGCCCGACTTGCATCGTTCATCATATTTCATCATCAAGATCCATTCCGCACAGCTTGGCTTTGGTTCCGTTGCATTCCGACAATTTCCGTAATTTTGAGTTATTATGGGTCATATTTTAATTAAATTCACTGAGAAGGTCATAATGGGCATATTACTTGGAGAAACTTCCTAGTGTAATAGCTCGTCGGAATCGAAAGGAAGAGCACTACAGGATAAGATGATGAGAAGTGACTTTCAGTGGTTAGAGAAGCCATAAGGATGGATAAATAACTTTTTAGAGTTAAAATGGTCAATTAATTAATTAAGTGATTTAATCAAGAAATAATAAAATAAAGAAAAAGTCACTTTGAGAGAAAAGGTGAACAAGGGGGAGTATAAAGGAGAGATAGGGGCCTCTATTCTCTCATTATGTTAATTGATTATTTTGTATTCGACCTATTGGCTTGGAGAGCTCTTAGAGCTTGGGTTTTGAGGGTTTGGGTGACAAACCCTAGGATTGGTTTCAATGTTGCAACGATACAACCTAGCTAGTCATTGCGAGGAGATCATCCAGATATACTATTTGTGCTTTAGTTGTGATAGAGTTCATCTTCTTGTGGTTGAGGTTTCTTAACAATGACTGAGTTCTTTCCATTTGCAGCTGAGTTACATTGTTTTGGGGATGGAGTTTGATCATATGTGGGTCAAATCCCTTTGAAGAGGCCGAGTTGTGTAAAGGGAAAACAAGTTAAGTCTGTGGGATATCTTTTATGAGTGTGGAGGCCGAGTAATCTTTGTGGGGGTGAATTTTTACAACCTGGGCATTTTTATGGGTGGTTGAGCACATATCTAAGTGTGGGATAGAGTTATTTCTTTGTGATGTGATGTTATTGTTGCTTGGGGTTGATTCCTTTGTTGGTGGACTGAAGAATCTTAATTGTGGGCCAATTTTAGTGTGAAGGGAAGCATTGGACCTATAGATGTGGTCATATTCCACTTGGGGGTGAGTTGGATATTGTTGGAAGGGTCAAATACGAGAGGTTGTCATCCACAAATCTACCTCTTGCCTTTGATGCTATTGTTCATGCCTTTTAGGGGATGATTTTGTCACTACATGACTGATATATCAGGCTGAAGAAAGTTGTTGCACATTATAATCACCTACAAGTTGACTTATCTAGGTGTTTTTGCAGAAGAAGCATACAGAAGAAATATATATTAGGGCACATATCCTTGTGAGAGTGACCATATCTCCTTGCTAGGATTGATATCTTATTCCCCAATCGAATTCTAGAACCATAGGATGCCTTTTCTCTGTGGGACGATTTCGCAGCAGTAGAAGGCCATTTGGAGGAGAATTTGCAACTACCTTACTTCTTTAGCAAAAAGGAATTCATTCATGGAAATGTATTAGACCAAACCGTGAGTTACCTCTAGTTTGTCATCTATTTGTATGTTGGAAATAAAAGAGGATTTTACTGTTTAGTTACTTGAATATATCAACTATATGTTGCTTTGAGTTTCTATGATTGTTATGCATATTTTTGTTGTAATGTTGGAGTCATTTTGGTATGTTCAAATCATGTGAAATCAACTGATAACATCATAGAAAACCATAAAAAGGTCACACAAACATATAGTAAGGGTTGACAGTAATAAGGGAAGCTACAACGTAAGTGTTTGATGGAAGTCAACACTCAGAAACACTTGCAAAATTGTTACAACAGTGAGGAAAAACATACCACCATTAGCAAGGGATCTTACATGTAAATACAAGTCAGCCAAAGCAAGTCGAGATGACCAAAGTCAAATTTATCAAGTCAGTTTTCTTCCAAGTCGAGTATGTCCAAGAAAGAAGTAACGTAAAGGTCGAAGTCGAAGAAAACTTAAATACAAATCAGGTCAAGGCTAAAGTAAGATGGGTCGACTAGAATTGAAATACTCAAGTCGAAATTTCTCCCAGTTGAGTCGACCAAAAATATGTTTGACGGTCGAATGCAAAAGTAGATACAAAAAAGGGTGATACCAAGTCAAATATTTAGTGACTAGCAGTTGAGAGGGAACCGATTTTAATATAACCATCGAGTAAAATGTTTACAACTTGAGTTTAAAAAATCACCAACAAAGGAGATATGTGGAGGTTGATTTAGACATTCATGAAAATGTAATATGTACTGAAGTTGATCTGGCATTCGACGACAAAAATAAAATATGGGCAAGTTGCCTTCAAAGAACCGCCTGTACCGACCACCTTGCACACTTTATGGGAAAATTTTAATGGTGTCGGCTAATTGGGCATGTTCTGCAAAAAACCCATGTCGTAGAATTTTAAAATTCATTTCTGTCACTCCAGAATCTTCATACGAAAATCGATGTCTAAATTGGTGTACAAAAATTAATTAATAAAAGTAACAATTTGTGTTAATTAAATGAAGGGGTGCAACTTTTTCATTCAAAAAGGACACATTGTTTCAAAGTGGCACCCTTTGAAAGTTCATTCTATCAGGTTGGTGCATGTTTACAAGTTGAGTCTTGTCATGAGGATTGGATTCCTCACATCTCAGTTGGATCTAAGATAAACAAGTCGAGTCTTGTTATGAGGGTTGGATTCCTCATTTCTTAGTTAGATATGAGAACTACAAGCTGGGTATTGTATTAGAGAGTTGGATCTCTCATATTCAGTTGAAGTTGAAGATATTAAATGATTGATTTTATTTGTATTCATTTCATATTCAGTTGAAGTTGAAGATATTAAATGATTGATTTTATTTGTATTCATTCAAGTTAAATACATAAAAGAATGATATTTTATCTACTTCATACAGTTTGTGTTAGCCATTTTTATGAATAATTAATCGAACTGCATATATCTTATTCAGTTAATTTAGTTAATCTATGAATGTGTGAAAAGTAGCCAAAAGTTCCAGACATTGATTCACCCTCCCTCTTAGTGTCGGTGTGTGTTTCAACACATTCTCCAAGGCATTCCACCATAAGAACTCATGCAAGTTCAAGTAAAATGTTTACACGTTGAGTTTAAATAATCACCAACAAATGAAATATGTGGAGGTCGATTTAGACATTCATGAAATTGTAATATGTACTGAAGTCGATCTGGCATCCGACGACAAAAATAAAATATGGGAAAGTTTCCTTCAAAGAAACACCTATACCGACCACCTTGCACACTTTATGGGGAAATTTCAATGGTGTCGGCTAATTGTGCATGTTCTGCAAAAAAACCCATGTCGTAGAATTTTAAAATTTGTTTCCGTCACTCCAGAATCTTCATACGAAAATTGATGTCTAAATTGGTGTACACAAATTAATTAATAAAAGTAACAATTTGTGTTAATTAAATGAAGGGGTGCAATTTTTTATTCCAAAAGAACACATTGTTTCAAAGTGGCACCCTTTGGAGGACTATATAAGTAAAGGAATATGAACGGAAAAGGGTGTCTCGATTATATATATATATATATATATATATATTGGATTGAATGATTGTTCATTCTATCAAATTGGTGCATGTTTACAAGCTGAGTCTTGTCACGAGGATTGGATTCCTCACATCTCAGTTGGACCTGAGATAAACAAGTTGGGTCTTGTTATGAGGGTTGGATTCCTCATTTCTCAGTTAGATATGAGAACTACAAGTTGGGTCTTGTATTAGAGAGTTGGATCTCTCATATTCAGTTGAAGTTAAAGATATTAAAGGATTGATTTTATTTGTATTCATTCAAGTTAAATACATAAAAGAATGATATTTTATCAACTTCATATAGTTTGTGTTATACATTTTTATGAATAATTAATCGAACTGCATATATCATATTCAGTTAATTTAGTTAATCTATGCAAGTGTGAAAAGTAGCCAAAAGTTTCAGACATTGATTCACCCTCCCTCTTAGTGTCAATGTGTGTTTCAACACATTCTCCAAGGCATTCCACTAGAAGAACTCATGCAAGTTCAGGTTCAGGGAGCAGCGCAAGTGTGTCTCCTGTTCGGAGTCAAAGGAGAAGACCCGAGGCAGACATCTTACAGGGTGAAATAAGGAAGATTAAGCCAACAACATTCAATGGTGACCAGAAGAAAGGAGAAGATGTTGAGTCCTGGTTGTTGGAAATGAATAAATATTTCCAGCTACATGATTACCCATCCCGGGTAGAAGCTAGAATTGCCACCTACCACTTGCAAGGGAAGGCAACCATGTGGTGGGATCAACTTAAGCAAACCAAGAACCTTGATGAGAAAAGAATCTCATGGAGGCATTTCAAGGGATATTTCCAAGAGAAATGTTTTCCCGACCATTACTATGAAAGAAAGATGAAAAAGTTCTTTGAACTAAAGTTGGGAACCATGACAATGGAGAAATATGAGAATCAGTTCTTTGAATTGTTGAAGTATGTTGACTTCATCAAGGATGAGAAAGTCAAAATACAAAGGTTTATGAGTGGGTTACCCTCTTTCTACAGTGATAATATTCAATATGATAACCCCAAAACCTTGGAGGAAACCATAAGGAGAGCAAGGCATCTATATGAGTAGAGGAAAGGAAGACTTGTCTTCCAAAAAGCTTGGAATGACAAGATGAAGGATAAGAAGGATCAAAGGTATAAGGGTTTTAAGCCACCCTTTTTTTAGGAGTAATTTCCAAGTGAATCAACACGGTCAAGTCGCACAAAATGAACACAAGACTATAGATTCATTTGGAAAAAGGCCAAGGCAGCAGCTAGTGCAATGTTGGGGATGTGAGGGAAATCATCTATATAGGGATTTCCCTCACAAAGGAGAAAGAATGAGGAATGTCCACAACATTAAAGAGGTTGAAACAATGGAAGACATGGGTAGAATCATGCCAAGGATTTATGCAGCCTTGAATAACAAGAAAACTAAATATCAATCTCCCATGATTGAAGTGGAAGGTAAGATCAATAATGAGCCCATAGAAATTTTAATTGATTCTGGAGCTAGCCATAGTTACATAAATTCTAACATTGTTGAAAGATTTCACTTGTAAATAAGTAAGCATGATAAATCTTGGTTAGTTCAGTTAGCCACGAGGGCTAAGAGGAAAATCAATGAGTTGGTTAAAGATTGTTCGATAGACATGAATTGACTCAATACAAAGGTGGATTTAAACATCATACCATTGGGTTCATATGATTGTCTAATTGGCATGGATTTGTTGGAGAAACATCAAGTTGTCCTAGATTGTTACAGCAAGACAATCACATATCTAAATGAGGAAGGGCATCAAGGCAAGATTCAAGGCATTCCAAGAGTTGCAGCTATTAGAGAGATTTCAGATATGTAGTCGAAGAAGAGCTTCAGGAAAGGATGTTATATGTTTGCAGCCCATATGGAGGAGGCAACCAAAGACAAAGTGGCTAACATTGAAGACCATCCAATTTTGAGGGATTTTGAAGATGTTTTTAGAGAAATTCTGGGACTACCACCAAAAAGAGACATTGATTTCTCTGTTGATTTGGTGCCAGGAGCCGCCCCAATGTCTAAGACACCCTACAGAATGGGCACACTAGAACTAAAAGAGTTGCGGATGCAGCTTGAAGAACTTTTGAAGAAGGGGTATATACGTCGAAGTGTGTCACCTTGGGGAGCCCCAGTTCTTTTTTTTTGAAGAAGGATGGAACCTTAAGGTTGTGTATTTATTTCATGTGGATTAATAAGGTTATCATAAAGAATAAGTATCCTTTGCCAAGAATTGATGATTTGTTTGACCAACTGAAAGGTGCAAGAATCTTTTCGAAGATTGACTTGAGATCATGCTATCATCCAGTAAGAGTAAAGGAAGAAGACATCAACAAGACAACATTTAGAACAAGATATGGGCATTATGAATTCACGGTAGTGCCATTTAGGCTATCAAATGCCCTAGGAGTTTTATGTGCCCGATGAATGGACTGTCGATGAAGTACATGGACAAGTTTGTGATTGTGTTCCTAGATGATATCCTCGTCTATTCAAAATCAGAAGAGGAACATGAGCAACACTTAAGAATAGCGTTGTAAGTTTTAAGAGAGCATAAATTGCATGCCAAGCTAAGTAAGTGCATCTTTTACCAAAAGAAGATTCACTACTTGGGGCATATAATTTCAGCATCAGGGATAGAAGTTGATCCTGAGAAGATAGAAACCATTAGAGAATGGCCAACGCTAAAGAATGTGACATAGGTAAGATCATTCATGGGTCTTGCCGGTTATTACTAAAGATTCATAAAAGGGTTCTCAAGGATTGCAAGTCCATCACTTCTTTGGAAAAGAAGGGAGTGAAATTTGAATGGACTTCTAAGTGTGAAGAGATTTTTCAACAGTTGAATGAAATATTGACAAGTGCACCAATATTGAAGATTGCAGATCCAAATGAAGATTTTGTTGTGTGCACCAATGCATGCAAGGAAGGACTCGATGGAGTTCTCAGTCAAAGGGACCATGTGGCATGTTATGAGTCTAGAAAATTAAAAGAGCATGAGAGGAATTATGCTACACATGACTTGGAGTTAACAACGATTGTACATGCATTAAAAATGTGGAGGCATTACCTTATGGGTAAGAAAGTCGAGCTAAGAACAGACCACTATGGTCTGAAACATTTGTTTTGATAGCCAACACTAAATGCTAAACAAACTAGATGGATGGAATTTCTGAGTGAATATGACTTCAAAATTAAGCATATAAAAGGAAAAGAAAATCAAGTAGTTGGTGCACTCAACAGAAGAGCTCATGAAATGCATGTGGAAACCATCAACATGTACATGACAGGTTTGAAAGATCAAATTATTGCAGCAGCAAATTCAGATCGGTAATATGTGAAAATAAAAGAAACATTACAACAAGGAATTTTTCAGCAGAAATTTAATTTTTATGAGCTGAAAGAAGATGGAATTCTCATGTACAAGGGAAAAGTATATGTTTCGAATTCCAATGAGTTAAAAAATGCATTTATGAAGGAAATGCACAATGTGTCATACGCTGGGCACCCAGGATATCATAAGACAATTGCAGCTGTGAGAAGTCAATACTTTTGCTGGGAATGAAGAAATAAGTGGTTAATTACATAGCTAGATGTCTAGAATGCCAAAAAGTGAAGACATAGCATAATCATCCAACAGGTTTGCTACAACCATTTCTCATTCCGGAATGGAAGTGGGAAGTTGTCATGATTGATTTTATTACTAAGCTTCCTAGAATAGTGAAGGAACATGATTCCATCATGGTGGTGGTGGATAAATTGACTAAAACAACACATTTTATTCCAGTAAAGACTACACACAAGGCATCAGATATTGCAGATATATATATATGAAAGAAGTTGTTAGGCTACATGAAGTACCTAAGGCAATAATTTCATATAGATATCCAAAGTTCACATTCAATTTTTGGAAGGGTTTATTCAAGGGCTTTGGAGCAAATTTGAATCTCAGTACAACGTATCATCCAGATTCAGATGGGCAAACAAAAAGGACTAACAGGAAAATTGAGGACATGCTTAGAATGCATGTAATGGATCAACCATAAAAGTGGGAATATTATGTTCGTTTAGTTGAATTTGCCTACAATAATGGGTATCCGGTCTCATTGAAAATGATTCAATTTGAAGCATTGTATGGCAGAAAATGTAACACTCCAGTGAGTTCGGATAATCCAAAAGACATAGCAATGGTTAGGCTAAATTTGTTGAAGGAAACATAAGAGCAGATGACAAGGATAAAGTATAATTTAAAAGATTCCCCAGTTAGGCAAAAAAGTTATGCATACAAGAATAGAGTTTTCAGAGATTTTAAAGTAGGTGAACATGTGTTTTTGAAAGTGAAGGCAAAGAGAAGTTCGCTAATATTAGGACGTTGTCCGAAGTTGGCAGCAAGATATTGTGGACCTTTTGAAATATTAGAAAAGATAGGGGCAGTTGCATACATGCTAGCATTTCTTGCATCCATGAGAGTGCATAATGTATTTAATGTATCATTATTAAAGAAGTGTGTATTTGACCCTAACCACATAATTGATTGGAATGTGATCCAGGTGGATCACAAAGTGGATTTTCGGGTGGAACCAGTACGCATCCTGGATCGAAAAGTCAAAGTGCTCATGAACAAAGCCACAAGGATGGTAAAGGTTCAATGGACCTACTACGGTCCAGAAGATGCTACATGGGAGCTTGAAGAAAACGTGCAGGAAGAGTACCCACAAATTTTTGACAATTTTGAAGAAGGAAGAATGCAAGACTCCATTTTGGAAAGCTAGAGTTATGGAGCCACATCTTAGAGTCCTAGCCAACTGCATTAGGGACCTTGATAAATGAATGGCTCATTCCTTGGGCTAGCCTTGATAAACGGATGGTACATCCCTTGGGTCAACGTTGATAAACGAATGGTGCACTCCTTGAGTCGACAAGTTGAGAGGAACATGAGAATGACGATTGGAGCTATTATTGGAGTTGTTAAATTGCAAAATTTTTATTTCTAAATATTGTGATGTAAATTTGTATATATGTATATCAACATAGAGTGCACTGAGGATGAAGCAAAATTGCAGAGGAGGGGGAATGTAACATCCCCAATATAACCTCTAGTTTAATTAATGCTTATGTGGATATAATATGTGGCTACGACCAAGCGATGTAATATGTGAATTGTATCTCTATGTTTTAATAATAAAATGCGATGCCAACTGCTAAGGGAACATGGACAAGAGATGGGGGTTGAATTAATCCAAAAGAGGGGGGAGTGTCTAGGATAATGGCCAAGAGGGGTCCAAGGGGGAAAGACCCATGTATATTAATTCAACCCATTTTACCAAACTTTCTAATTGTGTATAAACCTTCCAATTTTTAATTGAGTGTTCCAAAACCAATCATTGAATACATGTAAGAGGGTGGGTGTGAGTGGTCACATCCAGAGTTATTTAGCACATGGGGGTTGAGTACAATCAACTTGGGAAAGAGTGTGAGTCAAGAAAGACAATCCAAAGGGAGGAAATTTGTATGGTTGGGACAACAGTTTGGGGAAGAAAGTTTGTGTGCATGAGGGAAAAAGGGAGAGCAAGAAGGAGAGTTGGAAGCGGGTGCAGTCATGGGGAACGAATTCTAGAGCAAGCTGAATGTATTTGGAGCGTTTTGGAGCTAAAGATTGAAGAGAGAGGTTGTCAGGTCCGAAGAGTGAATTCTGTGTTGAAATATTGTAACTTTGAAGAATATTCTAATTATATTTGAGTTATTATCTTATAGATCAAATCCCCTTTTGCGGATTGATCATGTCGGGTCTTGTATAAGATCAAATCCCTTTTGTGGATTGGTCAAACCATATTTGTATGGTGGTATTTGTAAAGTTTCCCCCTATTGTTTATAAAGTGGTTTCAACCACTTCCAAAAGAAGTTGACCCCACTAAGTGAAGAGACATAACCCTAACGCCTCCTCAACTAGTATTTATATGCGAGGAAGGTGCCTCACTTACACACTCACACTCACTCATCTAGTGCGCATATCTTGAAGGCAGTTTCAGTTGCAGGATGAAGGAGAAGAGAGGCACATGCTCAGTCTTGGCTTATTCTTGGTGTTTTGGTCTTAGTCTTGGCATTGTATTGGCAATCTATTATTGAGGAAGTTTTGATGGGTTTTCTCCCCCATGAGGGTTTCCTAGGATAAAATGTTGCGTACCTTGTGATTGTGTTTCTTTCAATGATCCTCTTTATGTTGTTGTTTTGGAAATGCATTAATAACCTAATAACAAAAGTAAAAACTTAACATGGTATCAGAGCTTGATTGAATATAACATCTTTCACTGGGTATCTAAAAACATCATTGTTGTCGTACAAGAAAATTAGGGCTTTTTATTGAATAGAAATTTTTGTCCAAAAATTATCTTGGGAAGTGCATGCTGCCCTAACACATCTTTTGGTAGCTTGAGTGAACTTTTTCAGTGGCCAGATTCTTCGAAAGTCAAACCCTAGTTTTGACTGGTACCAGAAAACCAGAACAAGTACCAAAAGTATCAATCCATAATTGCGCAGGTCAATTTTCAAGGGGTAAAACTTAGAATTTTCTAAAA
>ML825096.1:59808-74880 GCA_009831015.1 Picea engelmannii | reverse complement strand
GAGAGAAAAGGTGAACAAGGGGGAGTATAAAGGAGAGATAGGGGCCTCTATTCTCTCATTATGTTAATTGATTATTTTGTATTCGACCTATTGGCTTGGAGAGCTCTTAGAGCTTGGGTTTTGAGGGTTTGGGTGACAAACCCTAGGATTGGTTTCAATGTTGCAACGATACAACCTAGCTAGTCATTGCGAGGAGATCATCCAGATATACTATTTGTGCTTTAGTTGTGATAGAGTTCATCTTCTTGTGGTTGAGGTTTCTTAACAATGACTGAGTTCTTTCCATTTGCAGCTGAGTTACATTGTTTTGGGGATGGAGTTTGATCATATGTGGGTCAAATCCCTTTGAAGAGGCCGAGTTGTGTAAAGGGAAAACAAGTTAAGTCTGTGGGATATCTTTTATGAGTGTGGAGGCCGAGTAATCTTTGTGGGGGTGAATTTTTACAACCTGGGCATTTTTATGGGTGGTTGAGCACATATCTAAGTGTGGGATAGAGTTATTTCTTTGTGATGTGATGTTATTGTTGCTTGGGGTTGATTCCTTTGTTGGTGGACTGAAGAATCTTAATTGTGGGCCAATTTTAGTGTGAAGGGAAGCATTGGACCTATAGATGTGGTCATATTCCACTTGGGGGTGAGTTGGATATTGTTGGAAGGGTCAAATACGAGAGGTTGTCATCCACAAATCTACCTCTTGCCTTTGATGCTATTGTTCATGCCTTTTAGGGGATGATTTTGTCACTACATGACTGATATATCAGGCTGAAGAAAGTTGTTGCACATTATAATCACCTACAAGTTGACTTATCTAGGTGTTTTTGCAGAAGAAGCATACAGAAGAAATATATATTAGGGCACATATCCTTGTGAGAGTGACCATATCTCCTTGCTAGGATTGATATCTTATTCCCCAATCGAATTCTAGAACCATAGGATGCCTTTTCTCTGTGGGACGATTTCGCAGCAGTAGAAGGCCATTTGGAGGAGAATTTGCAACTACCTTACTTCTTTAGCAAAAAGGAATTCATTCATGGAAATGTATTAGACCAAACCGTGAGTTACCTCTAGTTTGTCATCTATTTGTATGTTGGAAATAAAAGAGGATTTTACTGTTTAGTTACTTGAATATATCAACTATATGTTGCTTTGAGTTTCTATGATTGTTATGCATATTTTTGTTGTAATGTTGGAGTCATTTTGGTATGTTCAAATCATGTGAAATCAACTGATAACATCATAGAAAACCATAAAAAGGTCACACAAACATATAGTAAGGGTTGACAGTAATAAGGGAAGCTACAACGTAAGTGTTTGATGGAAGTCAACACTCAGAAACACTTGCAAAATTGTTACAACAGTGAGGAAAAACATACCACCATTAGCAAGGGATCTTACATGTAAATACAAGTCAGCCAAAGCAAGTCGAGATGACCAAAGTCAAATTTATCAAGTCAGTTTTCTTCCAAGTCGAGTATGTCCAAGAAAGAAGTAACGTAAAGGTCGAAGTCGAAGAAAACTTAAATACAAATCAGGTCAAGGCTAAAGTAAGATGGGTCGACTAGAATTGAAATACTCAAGTCGAAATTTCTCCCAGTTGAGTCGACCAAAAATATGTTTGACGGTCGAATGCAAAAGTAGATACAAAAAAGGGTGATACCAAGTCAAATATTTAGTGACTAGCAGTTGAGAGGGAACCGATTTTAATATAACCATCGAGTAAAATGTTTACAACTTGAGTTTAAAAAATCACCAACAAAGGAGATATGTGGAGGTTGATTTAGACATTCATGAAAATGTAATATGTACTGAAGTTGATCTGGCATTCGACGACAAAAATAAAATATGGGCAAGTTGCCTTCAAAGAACCGCCTGTACCGACCACCTTGCACACTTTATGGGAAAATTTTAATGGTGTCGGCTAATTGGGCATGTTCTGCAAAAAACCCATGTCGTAGAATTTTAAAATTCATTTCTGTCACTCCAGAATCTTCATACGAAAATCGATGTCTAAATTGGTGTACAAAAATTAATTAATAAAAGTAACAATTTGTGTTAATTAAATGAAGGGGTGCAACTTTTTCATTCAAAAAGGACACATTGTTTCAAAGTGGCACCCTTTGAAAGTTCATTCTATCAGGTTGGTGCATGTTTACAAGTTGAGTCTTGTCATGAGGATTGGATTCCTCACATCTCAGTTGGATCTAAGATAAACAAGTCGAGTCTTGTTATGAGGGTTGGATTCCTCATTTCTTAGTTAGATATGAGAACTACAAGCTGGGTATTGTATTAGAGAGTTGGATCTCTCATATTCAGTTGAAGTTGAAGATATTAAATGATTGATTTTATTTGTATTCATTTCATATTCAGTTGAAGTTGAAGATATTAAATGATTGATTTTATTTGTATTCATTCAAGTTAAATACATAAAAGAATGATATTTTATCTACTTCATACAGTTTGTGTTAGCCATTTTTATGAATAATTAATCGAACTGCATATATCTTATTCAGTTAATTTAGTTAATCTATGAATGTGTGAAAAGTAGCCAAAAGTTCCAGACATTGATTCACCCTCCCTCTTAGTGTCGGTGTGTGTTTCAACACATTCTCCAAGGCATTCCACCATAAGAACTCATGCAAGTTCAAGTAAAATGTTTACACGTTGAGTTTAAATAATCACCAACAAATGAAATATGTGGAGGTCGATTTAGACATTCATGAAATTGTAATATGTACTGAAGTCGATCTGGCATCCGACGACAAAAATAAAATATGGGAAAGTTTCCTTCAAAGAAACACCTATACCGACCACCTTGCACACTTTATGGGGAAATTTCAATGGTGTCGGCTAATTGTGCATGTTCTGCAAAAAAACCCATGTCGTAGAATTTTAAAATTTGTTTCCGTCACTCCAGAATCTTCATACGAAAATTGATGTCTAAATTGGTGTACACAAATTAATTAATAAAAGTAACAATTTGTGTTAATTAAATGAAGGGGTGCAATTTTTTATTCCAAAAGAACACATTGTTTCAAAGTGGCACCCTTTGGAGGACTATATAAGTAAAGGAATATGAACGGAAAAGGGTGTCTCGATTATATATATATATATATATATATATATTGGATTGAATGATTGTTCATTCTATCAAATTGGTGCATGTTTACAAGCTGAGTCTTGTCACGAGGATTGGATTCCTCACATCTCAGTTGGACCTGAGATAAACAAGTTGGGTCTTGTTATGAGGGTTGGATTCCTCATTTCTCAGTTAGATATGAGAACTACAAGTTGGGTCTTGTATTAGAGAGTTGGATCTCTCATATTCAGTTGAAGTTAAAGATATTAAAGGATTGATTTTATTTGTATTCATTCAAGTTAAATACATAAAAGAATGATATTTTATCAACTTCATATAGTTTGTGTTATACATTTTTATGAATAATTAATCGAACTGCATATATCATATTCAGTTAATTTAGTTAATCTATGCAAGTGTGAAAAGTAGCCAAAAGTTTCAGACATTGATTCACCCTCCCTCTTAGTGTCAATGTGTGTTTCAACACATTCTCCAAGGCATTCCACTAGAAGAACTCATGCAAGTTCAGGTTCAGGGAGCAGCGCAAGTGTGTCTCCTGTTCGGAGTCAAAGGAGAAGACCCGAGGCAGACATCTTACAGGGTGAAATAAGGAAGATTAAGCCAACAACATTCAATGGTGACCAGAAGAAAGGAGAAGATGTTGAGTCCTGGTTGTTGGAAATGAATAAATATTTCCAGCTACATGATTACCCATCCCGGGTAGAAGCTAGAATTGCCACCTACCACTTGCAAGGGAAGGCAACCATGTGGTGGGATCAACTTAAGCAAACCAAGAACCTTGATGAGAAAAGAATCTCATGGAGGCATTTCAAGGGATATTTCCAAGAGAAATGTTTTCCCGACCATTACTATGAAAGAAAGATGAAAAAGTTCTTTGAACTAAAGTTGGGAACCATGACAATGGAGAAATATGAGAATCAGTTCTTTGAATTGTTGAAGTATGTTGACTTCATCAAGGATGAGAAAGTCAAAATACAAAGGTTTATGAGTGGGTTACCCTCTTTCTACAGTGATAATATTCAATATGATAACCCCAAAACCTTGGAGGAAACCATAAGGAGAGCAAGGCATCTATATGAGTAGAGGAAAGGAAGACTTGTCTTCCAAAAAGCTTGGAATGACAAGATGAAGGATAAGAAGGATCAAAGGTATAAGGGTTTTAAGCCACCCTTTTTTTAGGAGTAATTTCCAAGTGAATCAACACGGTCAAGTCGCACAAAATGAACACAAGACTATAGATTCATTTGGAAAAAGGCCAAGGCAGCAGCTAGTGCAATGTTGGGGATGTGAGGGAAATCATCTATATAGGGATTTCCCTCACAAAGGAGAAAGAATGAGGAATGTCCACAACATTAAAGAGGTTGAAACAATGGAAGACATGGGTAGAATCATGCCAAGGATTTATGCAGCCTTGAATAACAAGAAAACTAAATATCAATCTCCCATGATTGAAGTGGAAGGTAAGATCAATAATGAGCCCATAGAAATTTTAATTGATTCTGGAGCTAGCCATAGTTACATAAATTCTAACATTGTTGAAAGATTTCACTTGTAAATAAGTAAGCATGATAAATCTTGGTTAGTTCAGTTAGCCACGAGGGCTAAGAGGAAAATCAATGAGTTGGTTAAAGATTGTTCGATAGACATGAATTGACTCAATACAAAGGTGGATTTAAACATCATACCATTGGGTTCATATGATTGTCTAATTGGCATGGATTTGTTGGAGAAACATCAAGTTGTCCTAGATTGTTACAGCAAGACAATCACATATCTAAATGAGGAAGGGCATCAAGGCAAGATTCAAGGCATTCCAAGAGTTGCAGCTATTAGAGAGATTTCAGATATGTAGTCGAAGAAGAGCTTCAGGAAAGGATGTTATATGTTTGCAGCCCATATGGAGGAGGCAACCAAAGACAAAGTGGCTAACATTGAAGACCATCCAATTTTGAGGGATTTTGAAGATGTTTTTAGAGAAATTCTGGGACTACCACCAAAAAGAGACATTGATTTCTCTGTTGATTTGGTGCCAGGAGCCGCCCCAATGTCTAAGACACCCTACAGAATGGGCACACTAGAACTAAAAGAGTTGCGGATGCAGCTTGAAGAACTTTTGAAGAAGGGGTATATACGTCGAAGTGTGTCACCTTGGGGAGCCCCAGTTCTTTTTTTTTGAAGAAGGATGGAACCTTAAGGTTGTGTATTTATTTCATGTGGATTAATAAGGTTATCATAAAGAATAAGTATCCTTTGCCAAGAATTGATGATTTGTTTGACCAACTGAAAGGTGCAAGAATCTTTTCGAAGATTGACTTGAGATCATGCTATCATCCAGTAAGAGTAAAGGAAGAAGACATCAACAAGACAACATTTAGAACAAGATATGGGCATTATGAATTCACGGTAGTGCCATTTAGGCTATCAAATGCCCTAGGAGTTTTATGTGCCCGATGAATGGACTGTCGATGAAGTACATGGACAAGTTTGTGATTGTGTTCCTAGATGATATCCTCGTCTATTCAAAATCAGAAGAGGAACATGAGCAACACTTAAGAATAGCGTTGTAAGTTTTAAGAGAGCATAAATTGCATGCCAAGCTAAGTAAGTGCATCTTTTACCAAAAGAAGATTCACTACTTGGGGCATATAATTTCAGCATCAGGGATAGAAGTTGATCCTGAGAAGATAGAAACCATTAGAGAATGGCCAACGCTAAAGAATGTGACATAGGTAAGATCATTCATGGGTCTTGCCGGTTATTACTAAAGATTCATAAAAGGGTTCTCAAGGATTGCAAGTCCATCACTTCTTTGGAAAAGAAGGGAGTGAAATTTGAATGGACTTCTAAGTGTGAAGAGATTTTTCAACAGTTGAATGAAATATTGACAAGTGCACCAATATTGAAGATTGCAGATCCAAATGAAGATTTTGTTGTGTGCACCAATGCATGCAAGGAAGGACTCGATGGAGTTCTCAGTCAAAGGGACCATGTGGCATGTTATGAGTCTAGAAAATTAAAAGAGCATGAGAGGAATTATGCTACACATGACTTGGAGTTAACAACGATTGTACATGCATTAAAAATGTGGAGGCATTACCTTATGGGTAAGAAAGTCGAGCTAAGAACAGACCACTATGGTCTGAAACATTTGTTTTGATAGCCAACACTAAATGCTAAACAAACTAGATGGATGGAATTTCTGAGTGAATATGACTTCAAAATTAAGCATATAAAAGGAAAAGAAAATCAAGTAGTTGGTGCACTCAACAGAAGAGCTCATGAAATGCATGTGGAAACCATCAACATGTACATGACAGGTTTGAAAGATCAAATTATTGCAGCAGCAAATTCAGATCGGTAATATGTGAAAATAAAAGAAACATTACAACAAGGAATTTTTCAGCAGAAATTTAATTTTTATGAGCTGAAAGAAGATGGAATTCTCATGTACAAGGGAAAAGTATATGTTTCGAATTCCAATGAGTTAAAAAATGCATTTATGAAGGAAATGCACAATGTGTCATACGCTGGGCACCCAGGATATCATAAGACAATTGCAGCTGTGAGAAGTCAATACTTTTGCTGGGAATGAAGAAATAAGTGGTTAATTACATAGCTAGATGTCTAGAATGCCAAAAAGTGAAGACATAGCATAATCATCCAACAGGTTTGCTACAACCATTTCTCATTCCGGAATGGAAGTGGGAAGTTGTCATGATTGATTTTATTACTAAGCTTCCTAGAATAGTGAAGGAACATGATTCCATCATGGTGGTGGTGGATAAATTGACTAAAACAACACATTTTATTCCAGTAAAGACTACACACAAGGCATCAGATATTGCAGATATATATATATGAAAGAAGTTGTTAGGCTACATGAAGTACCTAAGGCAATAATTTCATATAGATATCCAAAGTTCACATTCAATTTTTGGAAGGGTTTATTCAAGGGCTTTGGAGCAAATTTGAATCTCAGTACAACGTATCATCCAGATTCAGATGGGCAAACAAAAAGGACTAACAGGAAAATTGAGGACATGCTTAGAATGCATGTAATGGATCAACCATAAAAGTGGGAATATTATGTTCGTTTAGTTGAATTTGCCTACAATAATGGGTATCCGGTCTCATTGAAAATGATTCAATTTGAAGCATTGTATGGCAGAAAATGTAACACTCCAGTGAGTTCGGATAATCCAAAAGACATAGCAATGGTTAGGCTAAATTTGTTGAAGGAAACATAAGAGCAGATGACAAGGATAAAGTATAATTTAAAAGATTCCCCAGTTAGGCAAAAAAGTTATGCATACAAGAATAGAGTTTTCAGAGATTTTAAAGTAGGTGAACATGTGTTTTTGAAAGTGAAGGCAAAGAGAAGTTCGCTAATATTAGGACGTTGTCCGAAGTTGGCAGCAAGATATTGTGGACCTTTTGAAATATTAGAAAAGATAGGGGCAGTTGCATACATGCTAGCATTTCTTGCATCCATGAGAGTGCATAATGTATTTAATGTATCATTATTAAAGAAGTGTGTATTTGACCCTAACCACATAATTGATTGGAATGTGATCCAGGTGGATCACAAAGTGGATTTTCGGGTGGAACCAGTACGCATCCTGGATCGAAAAGTCAAAGTGCTCATGAACAAAGCCACAAGGATGGTAAAGGTTCAATGGACCTACTACGGTCCAGAAGATGCTACATGGGAGCTTGAAGAAAACGTGCAGGAAGAGTACCCACAAATTTTTGACAATTTTGAAGAAGGAAGAATGCAAGACTCCATTTTGGAAAGCTAGAGTTATGGAGCCACATCTTAGAGTCCTAGCCAACTGCATTAGGGACCTTGATAAATGAATGGCTCATTCCTTGGGCTAGCCTTGATAAACGGATGGTACATCCCTTGGGTCAACGTTGATAAACGAATGGTGCACTCCTTGAGTCGACAAGTTGAGAGGAACATGAGAATGACGATTGGAGCTATTATTGGAGTTGTTAAATTGCAAAATTTTTATTTCTAAATATTGTGATGTAAATTTGTATATATGTATATCAACATAGAGTGCACTGAGGATGAAGCAAAATTGCAGAGGAGGGGGAATGTAACATCCCCAATATAACCTCTAGTTTAATTAATGCTTATGTGGATATAATATGTGGCTACGACCAAGCGATGTAATATGTGAATTGTATCTCTATGTTTTAATAATAAAATGCGATGCCAACTGCTAAGGGAACATGGACAAGAGATGGGGGTTGAATTAATCCAAAAGAGGGGGGAGTGTCTAGGATAATGGCCAAGAGGGGTCCAAGGGGGAAAGACCCATGTATATTAATTCAACCCATTTTACCAAACTTTCTAATTGTGTATAAACCTTCCAATTTTTAATTGAGTGTTCCAAAACCAATCATTGAATACATGTAAGAGGGTGGGTGTGAGTGGTCACATCCAGAGTTATTTAGCACATGGGGGTTGAGTACAATCAACTTGGGAAAGAGTGTGAGTCAAGAAAGACAATCCAAAGGGAGGAAATTTGTATGGTTGGGACAACAGTTTGGGGAAGAAAGTTTGTGTGCATGAGGGAAAAAGGGAGAGCAAGAAGGAGAGTTGGAAGCGGGTGCAGTCATGGGGAACGAATTCTAGAGCAAGCTGAATGTATTTGGAGCGTTTTGGAGCTAAAGATTGAAGAGAGAGGTTGTCAGGTCCGAAGAGTGAATTCTGTGTTGAAATATTGTAACTTTGAAGAATATTCTAATTATATTTGAGTTATTATCTTATAGATCAAATCCCCTTTTGCGGATTGATCATGTCGGGTCTTGTATAAGATCAAATCCCTTTTGTGGATTGGTCAAACCATATTTGTATGGTGGTATTTGTAAAGTTTCCCCCTATTGTTTATAAAGTGGTTTCAACCACTTCCAAAAGAAGTTGACCCCACTAAGTGAAGAGACATAACCCTAACGCCTCCTCAACTAGTATTTATATGCGAGGAAGGTGCCTCACTTACACACTCACACTCACTCATCTAGTGCGCATATCTTGAAGGCAGTTTCAGTTGCAGGATGAAGGAGAAGAGAGGCACATGCTCAGTCTTGGCTTATTCTTGGTGTTTTGGTCTTAGTCTTGGCATTGTATTGGCAATCTATTATTGAGGAAGTTTTGATGGGTTTTCTCCCCCATGAGGGTTTCCTAGGATAAAATGTTGCGTACCTTGTGATTGTGTTTCTTTCAATGATCCTCTTTATGTTGTTGTTTTGGAAATGCATTAATAACCTAATAACAAAAGTAAAAACTTAACATGGTATCAGAGCTTGATTGAATATAACATCTTTCACTGGGTATCTAAAAACATCATTGTTGTCGTACAAGAAAATTAGGGCTTTTTATTGAATAGAAATTTTTGTCCAAAAATTATCTTGGGAAGTGCATGCTGCCCTAACACATCTTTTGGTAGCTTGAGTGAACTTTTTCAGTGGCCAGATTCTTCGAAAGTCAAACCCTAGTTTTGACTGGTACCAGAAAACCAGAACAAGTACCAAAAGTATCAATCCATAATTGCGCAGGTCAATTTTCAAGGGGTAAAACTTAGAATTTTCTAAAACAGTCAGCTTTAGCAAAGTCGCCTTAGGCCAGTGCATCTCTTGGTAAGCTCAGTTTCATTTTTTTAGCACTTACATTTTCTTAGCTCCAGGTCAAGATGTCTGCAAGCACCAAGCTTGTTGACAAGCTAGAAGGTGTGGAAAATTTTCGTGCCTGGATGTATGTAATTGGAATCATTCTTGAAGAGAATGACCTTGCAAAATTCATAAAAGAAAATGTACCAAAACCCAAAGAAAATGCAACCAAAGAGAAGTACAAGAAGGATATAATTAAGTGATCCAAAATGGATCCAGGAAGGCCAAAATTTCAAAGTTCTCAGAATCGGATGAAACCAATGCCATTGCATAGGGCTCGTCATGCCGATTCTGGCCATATATTTTTTTTTCGAAAATGGACACCGTATGCGAAAGTTATCGCGTTCTGAACTTTTTCCCAAATATGGAAAAAGTCAAAGTCAAATGATGACGTCAACAGTACAAATGATGATGTCAGCTATGATGTGGCAGATGATGTCAACATGCTGACATGGCAACACCGGGACCTGACACGTGTCAGTCGTTTTTGGCATTTTTGGGTTGAGTTGGCACTGTACAGAAGTGACACGTGGCACTGTACGAAAGTGACACGTGGCAGGGTGACACGTGGCACTACAGATGTTGACATGGCAGGGTGACACGTGGAAATACTAATGCTTATGTGTCAATGTATGGATGTTGACGTGGCACTATACGGACATTGATGTGGCACTATAGAGACGTTGGCGTGGCACTATACGGATGTTGATGTGGCACTATAAAGATGATGACGTGACACTGTACAGATGATGATGTGGCGACTGACTGGGTAGGTTGACGGGGAGACTGTGTTGGCGATGGAAGTCACTCCTGGATTGCAGCAGGAGCAGAGCCCGATGCCCATCAGTTTTATGTCACGGTAGTTTTTAATGGGTGATCAAATGGGTAGAGACTCGGGAAGGTATCACTCTAACTCAGGGGCTAGGTCCGGCATGTAAGGAACAAAGGAGGTCTTGATCTAACTTCAGTCAGTAGACTGATTTGAAAATGAGCAGGTTGAAGACTTGGTGAGAGGAGTGGATAAGCTACCTCAGGCAACGGGCCTTTCAGAAATTTGTAGAAGAAAAACTCTGAATGCGAGATCCTCTGGTTCGGGGCTTCGAGAAACTGAAAGGGGGACTTGACTGGATTCTCCAATTCCAAGTTGTTCTGTGCTTAAGAAAATCACAAGGACCGATTAGAAACAATGAAACTATTACAGTGATCCAATCTACATCATCCTATAACAGTTACAACTCGACTGGATTCTCCAATTCTGAGTCGTTCTAACACAGTGTAAACAAAGACGTGAAAGAAACTGACATTCATAAGACAAGAAGTCTCAAGAGTCCATGCATAACCAGAATAACAGTGCTTCATTAAAGTTTTACAACTGGGAGCCTTTCTCAAGCATCGATAGATTACAAAATATAAAGACTGAGTTTATATACTTAGAGGAAAACGCCTAACATCAGCGTGCTCAGTCATCCAAGGCTTGGTGTCCCTTCAGCCAAATTCGGATGGGTATTCTTTGTCAGACGCCACCTTAACTGTGCATGGCTCCTGCAGGGGGAGTATCTGAGCCATTAAGTGTCGAGCTAGCGTGTGCAGACCTCCTCCAGCTGGTCGAGGACTCGTCATGGCTTCTTTGGAAAAATGGGTACACAGGCTCCTCTTGAGCAGTCTGCTTGCCAGATTATCCATACCTTACACTTAATGCCCGAGGAGAGGTTCCAACCACCCCTTCTCATCTTCATTTACTCCAGGCGAAAAACCAGGATCGAGGTTGAATCAGATGGCGCATGGAGATCACGATGATCCTTTCGGCGACTAGACTCAACGCCTTTGGCCCCCTTTTGCACAGCTCCTTTCTTTCCCAAGTGACCATGGGCTGCGACCTTACGCCTATTTTCCAGAGTGCTTTCGGCGTTTCGGGGTTCGTGGATAGGAAGGAGCGGGTCTTCTTTCTTCGAAATCGCAATGGGCGAAATGCTGAGAGGTCCTAACGGTCGCCACGCGTCCCCCCACTGATCTAATGGTTATGAACTGATTCGGCAATACTGCGTTCCCGGGTCCGAGACATCTTCGATGCTTCGTGCTTCGGGGATATGAGAGAGTTGTTCCTTACGCTTTGAAATTGCGATGGGCGAAAAGGCGGAGAACCTAATCGCACACCACGTGTTCATCCAGGATGAACGACTAAGATCACTTTCGACGCTTTGGGGCCCGTCTCGTCAAATGATAAACATTGGCGACTCTCCTTTAGCCCTGCTCCTCTGTGACCAGGCGCCAAAACCATGGGCCTAGTTTTGGGCGCTTTCGGCGTTTCGGGATTCGAGGTTTCGAGAGGTGAAATGACGAGGTGCGCTTACCCCTCGAACTCCCGAATGCCGATGTGACGCGGATGTGCGCCGCACGTCCTTCAGATGAATGGCCCAGATAGTATTCGCTATTATAAAGGGGGCTGCCCCCGCTTACAGGCTCGCTTGATGTGACCTGGTGCCAGGACCGTGGGCTCGGCTCCAAAGGTGCTTTCGGCGTTTCGGTGATTTCAGCTGCAAAGAATGGGAGGCTCCTTGTCTCTCGAAACACCAATCCTCGATACGTCGATTGGACGCCACCTGTCCCAATTGGATCGGACAACCCAGATTTGCCTTGAACTATGGGCACTACCCTTCATGCTAAATCCCAGGCAACTTGACAGCCCCGAAAACCCGATGACCGTCGATTCGCTTTGCAGTTGAATCTCGGAGGCTGACAACCAACACTTCACCCACTCGCTTGACTCACAACTGGAAAAGGGATTCTCCCGTGCTGCGCTCAGGCGCTTCCCATGCTACCTGCAGACCTGGGTACTTTTGTGCCCAAGACAAAAATTGTCGCTAACATTAGGCTCCATGGGGGATAGAGTCGTCCCTGTGATGCTCTAAGAACTCATTCTGCAGCTTCAGTGCCTTGCTATTGGGCTATGGAGTCATTTACTAAGCCGAAAATATACAAACAGAAAATGAACAAAGAACTAAAGGACAATATTTACAAACAAAGGAGCCATCTAAGGCTCAAACAAAACATTTCTTCAGAAAATGCCCATTTACTGGGCTGTTGAAAACCTCTTCACCCTCCAGATCTTGCAACCGGTACGTGTTGTTTGAGAAAACCTCAGATATTTTGAAGGGGGCAATCTAGAGGGCGTCAAACTTGCTGTGTTTTCCCTTATCCTGTCTGGGTGCATCCCACTTAAGTACCAAATCCCCGATCTCGAACTCCTTCTTCCTGACCTTCCTATCAAAAGCCTGTTTAACCCTTTGTTGATGACTATGAGTTGTGTCCCTCACCTGTTCCCTGATCTGTTGTACTTCTATTATCTGATGAATCCTTCTGATCATATGATCTGACTCTCCTTCATAATCTCAAAGGAACTTTGCCACAGGTAAGATGAGCTGAGTGGGAAAGACCACCTCTGCTCCATAAACCAGCTGAAAAGGCGAGGTGCCCAGGGATTTCTTTGTCGTCACTCGATCATCCCATAAAGCAAATTTCAACTTCGAATCCCAGGCCCTTTTATTGTCCTCCAATAGTTTTTTGATGATTCTTATCAGGCCCTTGTTGGAGGACTCTGCTAAACCATTGCCCTGGGGATAGTAGGGGGTGGAGTGGATTAGCGAGATATGGAATTGCTCATAGAACTTAATGAGAGGCTCAGATTTGAAAGAAGCAACATTATCAGTGATGATCCTGCTGGGACAGCCAAATCTGGCTATGATATCCTCCAGGAAGCTGATAATTATTTTGTGGGATGTACTTCTGGTGGGGGCAGTTTCTATCCACTTGGTGAAATAATCTGTTGCAGTCAGGATCCATCTGTGTTGGCCACTTGAGAAAGGATGAATTTCCCCGATAAAGTCTAGCCCCCACTGTTGAAAAGGTGTTGAAGCTATCACAGGCTTCAGTGGTAGTGGACCAAGCTGTTGTTTCCCTAAGAACTTTTGGCATTTGACGTAGGCCCTGATTTCTCTGCTGACATCAACGAATAAAGTGGGCCAGTAATACCCAGCCCTGAGGATTTTGTGAGCTGTGGTCTTCCAGAAATGATGCCCCCCACAAAGGCCTCTATGGAAATCAAATATAACTTTCTGGGCTTTTGGTGGGTTCAAACATCTCAGCAGCACTCCTAGAGGGTCTCTCCAGTATAAGACTTGCCCAATGAGGCAATATCTGACTGCCTTGAGCTTTAAAGCTCTTGCCTTACTTTTACACATTCTATCCGGGGGCTTCAATTCCTGCAGAAAGTACAAAATGTCACGATACCAGGCACACTCTGCCAGCAATACGCCTTCCTGAGAGCGTTGGCTGGGCAACTCAGCTTGCTGAGTTCTTGAGCGGGTATTGATGAAACTAACACCCAAGGCTTCGTAATTAGATTCAGCCAGTAGCTTGGCTAAACCTTGCCCCTTAAGCAACTTGGTGGGCTTTATTTCCAAGTCAAATTCCAGGATTCTAGCGATCCATCTGCCTCTTCTCCCATCTATATCGGGCTGCACAAGGATGTCCTTCACGGAAGCCGAAGGAATGTATGCAGTTACCTTTGAGTGCAAGACATAGACTCTGAAAGCTTTGAGAGATTTCACTAAGGCATAGGCCTGCTTCTCCATGATTTCATACCCGATCTCTGCATCTCCGAAAACTGACACCTCCTCAATTCCCATTTCTTTCGCAGCCCTCATACCCAGAACAAGAGCTTCATATTCTGCCACATTGTTGGTAGTTTCAAATGTCATCTTGTATGACAGGGATATGGTCTCTTGACAGGGCGATATGAAAATCACCCCAGCGCCTGCGCCTATACTGGAGGAAGCTCCGTTAAAGAACATCTTCCAAACAGAGGTGGTTGGAGGAGGTATCTGTTGATTGAGAATGGGCTGCTTTCATATCTGTAAAGGGACCTTAGGAGTTCCAGTGATCTGTAACAAACTAGACCCTAAATCGGTGTCAAGTGCAAAGATGGGGTGATTAGTGGGGTTTGCTTCATCACTGACAATATAGGCTAGCTGGGCTTCTCTGTACAACCTCCTGTGTTCCCCTCCAAAAACTGGAATGGTGGCATATGTGAGATCCATCTGTAACGTTCCTTCAAGTCTTTTAATCCAAGACCTTGACAACAACATGCCAAACTTGGGGGGAACGTCAGCTACCACAATATCCATGACCACACTCTTCATGGGCAGCTGAAACAAAGAAACCACCAGGTCTTTGATGACTCCTAGACACTGCACTCTCCTTGAATCAAAAGAGTACAAATCATGATAGGCCTTTGTCACTTC
>ML825096.1:37604-48765 GCA_009831015.1 Picea engelmannii | reverse complement strand
CCTCTAAGCACATGATAGGTCATAAGAACACTCTCTCCAGACTTATAGAGAAGGACTCCCCCCATAAAGTTTCACTGGGAGATGATTATTAGTACCCAATCAAAGGAATGGGAGAAGCCACCTACAAACTTGATTCATGAACTCCGATGAGAATGAAGGATGTACTCTATGTACCAGGTTTGAAAAAGAACTTACTTTCTATTTCAGCCCTAGATAAGAAAAGTTTAAGGGTTACATTCATAGATGGTGAAGTTCTTATGTGGTCTAAAGGAAAAAGCTATAGAAGATGCAGTTGTTATTGGAATAGAAGAAGGTGGTTTGTACAAGTTAAAGGGCCACTCAGATGTAGCTTTGACTCATTCTACTGAAAGTCCTTGTGAACTTTGGTATAGAAGACTAGTTCACATCAACTACAAAGCCTCACCATATGTAAGCAATGTAGTTACATGTTTACTATAACTAAAGTTTGATCATGAAGGTGTATGCAAGGGATGTGCACAAGGAAAGAACATAAATAATCCTTTTCCAAAGAGCGATGGTAAAGCATAAGGAATTCTGGAACTTGTCCACTCAGATGTATGCGTTCCAATGCCATCAACCTCTCTAAGCGGGTATGTATACTGCGTATCTTTTATTGATGATTACTCTTGTAAGACTTGGGTTTATTTCTTAAAGTCAAAAGATGAAGTACTTGGAAATTTCAGGGAATTCAAAGCCTTGGTAGAAAACCTCTTCGAAAGGAAAATCAAGATACTCAGGTCAGACAATGGAGGAGAGTACACTTCAAATGAATTTAGAAGCTTTTGCAGAGATGTCGGGATTAAGAGGGAGCTCACCACTCCCTATAATCCTCAACAAAATGGTGTAGCAGAAAGAAAGAATAGAACGATTATGGAAGCAGTAAAGACTATGATTCACAATCAATATCTTCTAATGCACTTATGGGCTTAAGCAACAAGAACAACAACATATGTCCAAAACAAACTATCCCATAGTTCACTTGGATTCAAAACCCCTGAAGAAATGTTCACCAGAAAGAAGCTAGAAGTAAGCCATCTCAAAATATTTGGTTGTCCAATATTTGTACACATTCCAAAAGAAAAGAGAACTAAGTTGGATCCTTAAGGAAATAAGGGAATATTTGTTGGATACTGTGAGGTCTCTAAGGCCTTCAGAATTTACATACTAGGTTACCATCATATTGAAATCAACAGAGATGTAACTTTTGATGAAGATGCAACACTCAAAAGATCAAGGAGATGTCAGCTTGAAGAAGTATACGAAGAAGAACCTGTAGCTCCCAGAGTTGCAGAACCCGTGAAGGAAGTTACAGTTAACCCCGATGATGAGATTACAAAAGATCATGATATGATAGAATCTCAAGAACCTCCCCGTATGACGATCTCTCAGAACAAAAAGCCAGCTTGGGCAAGATAACTTATTCAAGATTTAGAGAAGCATGGTGCCCCAGAAGGAACCATGAGATAAAGCAAGAAACCTAAGCCATTCTCCAACTATATGGCCTTGATGTGTGATCTCATAGAAAAAGAACCTACTTGCTTTGAAGAAGCCGTTTAGAAGAAATAATGGATGGATGCCATGATAGAAGAATGCCAGTCCATTATAAAAAATGATGTATGTGAAGTAGTTCCAAGACCAAAGAACAAATATGTGGTATCTTCCAAGTGGATATACAAGATAAAACATGTAACAGAGGGAAGTATTGAAAAACACAAGGCAAGATTTGTGGCTCGTGGATTTTCTCAAAAGAAAGGTATCGACTATGAAGAAACATTTGCTCCTGTAGCCAGATACACTTCTATCAGAATCATCATAGCTCTTGTAGCCAAACTGAAGTGGAAGTTACACCAGATGGATGTGAAAACAACTTTCTTAAATAATGTTATTGAAGAAGAAGTGTATATAGATCAACCACAAGGGTTTGAAGTTGAAGATAGAAAGACTCATGTTTGTAGGTTGAAGAAAGCTCTGTACAGGTTGAAGAAAAATCCCAGAGCTTGGTATGGCAGAATTGATAGTTTCCTGACAAGTTTGGGCTTTACCAAGAGCAAAGCTGATTCTAACCTTTACTTCAAGGTTATGAATGATGAGCCGGTTATATTGCTACTATATGTGGATGATTTATTCTTGACTGGAGAAGAGCTCATCACAGATTGCAAGAAAAAGATTGCTACAGAGTTTGAGATGAAAGACCTAGGCTCGATGCATTATTTCTTAGGTCTTGAAGTTTGGTAGAGCCCAGAAAAAAAATCTTCCTTAACCAAGGGAAGCATGCAGTCTAAATATTGAGAGATTTGACATGTTGGAATGTAAAGTCATGAACACACCCATGGTCAAACCATGTGTAACAGTTGCCAATAGTCAAACATGGCCAACCATGATTAACAATGGCAAACCATCATAAACCATCGTCAAACATATTGAATCATAGTCTAACATTTGCAAATATAATAAACCACGGTCACATATGTTCAACAAAATTTACATATATGCAATACATCACAGTGCAATAAAGTTTCATTCATGCGATACAACACATAGCTACAAAGTTTGCATCTATGTAATACATCGTATTACAACAAAGTTTCCACCCATGAGATACAATGCATCACAACAAAGTTCACACCCATGCGATACATTGCATCGAAATAAAGTTTACATTCTTCCTATACAACACATACCTACCAATTCAAATATATACACAATAAAATTTAAAATTTCAAAAGATTATATTAAACTACAAAAACTTCCTCTCTCATATAAATACTTTATAAATGGCTCACAAAATTGACAAATCAATCTAATAAGTTTTACACACTTATTTTATTATTTTTTAAATAAAATTTTTATGAAAAAATYAAAGGAATGTTTTCTCACATTTAACAATGACATTAAAGTGGATGAAGAAATGATTTTGAATGTGGATGGAAATATTCACTTTATCCCAAAAAAAAATATACATATCATTTCAATTTAATATTTTTAATAAAATTTAAAAATATATTTAAAAAAAACCCTTATTAATTTARCCTACTCATATCAATATATAAAAATAAAAATAAAATAAAATTTACTCAATTAAAAAAAATTAAATAACTATGATACATATTTAYTTAATAATATATAAATTAAAATTTATATAATAATAAATTTSATCCTAAAAAAAATTAAAATTAAATAACTAAGACACATATTTACATAGTAATATATAAATTAAAATTTACAYAATAATAAATTTGATTCCTCTCATTAATTGATAAATCAAGATTTAAAATGAATCACACGCGTATATTTAAACATTCACCAAATTGAATTTCCATCCATATACTACATTGCAATACAACAAAATTTCCATCCATACCCTACATCACATTTCAACACAGTGTACATTCATGTGCGCAACTTTTTGTAGGAGCATGAGTTTTATTGCTACACAACATTTCACATTAAACTGAATTGAAACTTTTTGCACCTTTAGCTAGTTAATAGAAACACTAAAGAAATTCGAAAAACAAAAGGAGAATTTGATAAAAATGAAGCTTTAATAGATTTAATAATTAAACCCTAGATGCCAACACATATGCGACGGTTCTGGATAAACAAATACAAATAAGTAGACATCCGACAACAAAAGTAACCAGCAGGCTCGAGCTTCAAGCCTATTTCCTTTCTTCTACCTTCAGGGACACGAGTTGCAGAGCGACCTTCATTTTGTTCACAATGGCACCGGCGCTGAGGACTGCATTGCAAAGCTTGAGGATGGGAATGGGGTCGAGGCATTTTGCTCGAAGGGGTTTCAGCCAAGGCTCCGGAAAGATTTTCAGCGAGGAGGAGAAAGCGGCCGAGAATATCTATATCAAGGTCTCGGTCTTAAACCCTAAACCGAGATATACCCCAAAAGCGTAGGGCATTTACAGTTAGAAATATTGTCGGTGGTATTGAAACTCGATTTCGGTGAATCGAAACAATGAAAAGTTTAGGCCCTAATATTTAGCATTTTTGCATTTGATTGTCCATGATTTGATTTGAATTTTTGTTACTCAAATATTTAGTCCGGAGCTTTTGATTGGCAAATAGCTTTTCGTTGATATAGTGGGTCTACCTTGGGCATAAATGTCATGATTGGCGGTTTTTCATTTTGTTAAATTCACCCAGGCTTTGCACCTGGCAGCGCAATCTGTGGGCTATCCATCCAGTCTCGAATGTCTGTTAGCTGCATTAACACAACAACATTGTTTTTGGGGTTTTTGGACTCTTTTCATTAATTTTGCTTTAGATCGATCGGAGGGTCGCTACAAACTCAGTTTAACACGGGATAGATATTTGGACTTTACACCTCTCCCAAGCAAAAACAATACCTTTACCAAGTCACCATGGGGTAATCGCTAAGCCTTTTAGGAGAACATAGGGGTGGTGTTGGGTCTTAAGTATGTGCGTGTAGTGGGTGCTGTGCACGTGGGTAGGGCTATGGTTCGACCCTTAATGTGCATGCAGGAGGTGCACAGTGCATGGGTGGTGTTACCTCTACCTGCGGGTTTCCCTATGCGCTACTGTAAGGTGTCAGATAAAGCTCACGGGAATGAAATCTTGGTCAATGGTGTGAAACTACCCAGGGCCCAACATTAGTTTCAGTTTGACTTAACCACTGACAACAACCAGTTTGACTTAACCACTGACCACAACCATTTTGACTTATTAGCTAGCATTTTGTGAAGACCTCTAGAAGTGCATTAAGTTCTTTCAATATAACTCGGGTCATGCTCGACACAATTTGATCATCCTTGTCAGGAGGTAAACTGTAATGATATCTTACTTGAAGCACTGTTTTTTATTGTTGTTTAGAATTATTTTTTTTTCTCTGTTGAATTTGCTGCTCAGTTAAAATGGTGGATAAGATAAGATAATTTTATTAATGTCCAAGGAATGACCACAAAGTTGGGAGTACAACCAATGTGATTACGCAGTAGGGATATGAAAGCAACTCCTATCACTACTCTACTAGAAGCAGAGAAAGAGCTAACTAACTAGCAATAGAAACAGAAGAAGCAGTGCAGATTCAAAACCATGTAGAGCATACAATGCAGATGTCAAGGTGTGCTGGGGTTGGAAGCAAAATGAAGAGAGAGAGAGAGGGAGAGAGAGGTTCCCCATTTAGAGAAAAGGGACCTTTATGATGACTGTTCCATGGATGTTTTTGCTGAATTCCATGCTTAATGTATATTCTGTTTATGTACCTGTTCTAGACTTGCAAAATCTTCATGCACTAGAATATGTCAATTTGTTGTTGAGCCAACCAATTAAGTCTGATTGTATTTTCAACCTGTTACCCCTTGTGTTGCATGAAGCTTGCACTTGTGAATTTCATCACCACACTTGTGTTTTCTGGTCAAAAGGATTGAGCTTGCAGAATCACATTGCTAGATGTTTTGATGGACAGGGGGTGCATTTGTGTTTTGGCTATCTTTTGGTGGATTTGGTGCGATGATGGTTGCTAGTAAGCATGGGTTGAGATGTTTTAGTGTGCAAAGGGTGGTCTAATTGACAAGTTATCATGTGCCTAATGGTTAAAATTCTTGATGATGTGGTGCGCCCTCATTCGTTGGTAGTGTTGGCATGTTTTGGGTGCTTTGGATTAGCAATATTTAACACTTAGTGCATTTCATGGAGTGGGAACCCATCAACTTAGGGTCTCCCTAAGTTTTAAATGTTAATAATTTGCTCCTTGGTATGATGGTTGAATTAAGGCTGCTTCACCATAGTTTGATTATGATTAATCTTCATTAAGATGGAGTTCCTCAACACTTTGGATGCCAAATGTCCCATGGTTTGCACTTTTGGACATTATTCTTATTGAGAGAGCCTAGCATACTATCTCCATGTTCACATTGTCTAGATATTTCAATGGTTCTTTCTTGATTTGATGAGTTTGAAGCCTCCTAGTTAGAATGCCCTAGGAGATATGAGGGAATTGCACTCATAAACCACTTTGTTACGATGTGTCTAACACCCCCTGATGGAGAATTGCACACATTTTTATGGTGATTTGACCACTAGAGGGCTTATTGAGGTAGTGCCCTAGCTCTTTTGCATGATTTCACACTTGGATAGGGGTGATTTTTGACATATACTATGGTTTTCTTTGGAGTGTTCTCTCTCTTGGCACATATGTTGAGGCAATCATGCATTATAATATTATTTTATGGCTTGAAGAGGATGTCACATCTTCCTAGGACACATTTCCTTGTATGCTCATGGTTTTGGAGAAAAAAACACATGGTTTTGCAAATCAATGCATAGTTTTGGCTCTTGATTTGAGGATATTAATAATGGATCTAACCACCTTGGCATTGTTCTCTAGGGTGCACTCTTCTTAGAGGTTATTATATTATTTGTTGTAGGAAGATCTAACAAGCTTAACACATTCTCCAAGAGTGCACTCCTCAAGTTAGTTATTTGCTTGGTCAAGGTGGTTATTCATGCACAAGGATCAAGGCTATACCTAATGCATAAACTATTTATTGTTTTCTAGTGGTCTCAAGGCCTCCTAAGGCACACTCTCCTAGGGGGTGTTAAAATATTCGATGTGCTCGTTTTACCATAGACAATATCACAATATTGTCACCCAACCATAGGCACGCAGTCACCCCCGAGCACCTTAACCTTTGCTAGATAGAATGGTTCCGGAAGCAGCACTAGAACCAACAGATAACCAAGAGAGCAAATCTTTCTCCAAAGATATCGCACCGGACAAAAAGTCCCAAAACCACAGAACAAGAACAATACTCAACTGCAACAGTTGTAGTTGTACTTACCAAGAATACCACCAAGAATATCAGAATACCACCAAGAATGTCACCAAAAATACTACCAAGAGATACTAGAAGGTAGGGCACATATCTCGGGCTAGATAGTGCTAGAGAGAGAGACCAAGAATCACCCCAGTTGCAGTTCCAAACTTGCGCTATGCTTGAGAGAGTGAGTGAAGTGAGTGAGTACAAATGAACTTGAGCGCCTCCTATTTATAGTGGTTCTCGTCACTTGTCTAGGTCGACTTGTCCTTCTAGAAGCTAATACTTTAATATTAATTCTTTTATTGAGCCGACTTGTCTTCTAGGATTTCTACACATATGTTTAGGGTTTCTCTTGCTTCCGAAATATTCTATTCTAGCTAAAGGTTACACATGGAGGTTAATACCTCCCGCAGCTACCATAATATCAACACTCCCTCCTAGCTAGGGAGGTATTAACTTTAATGGTCGCAAACACATCCATCCATTTCACATGGTATGGCCAAGGCTCACGTAGTCTTGCAAACCATTCTACCGGTAGCATCATCATAGCCACACAGGCTATCTCATGATCACGCAGATCAAGTCACGAGCATTATCATCACTATCCATCTAGCTGGCAATCACCTCCAACACTATTGGTTGGCACACCAGCCTTGGAAACACCTTCAACAATTTTGGTAGTCTCTATGGCAATCTAGTTGTAGTACACAGTTACTACAATGCCATCCAATAGATCACAGCAATGTCGATCCATAGTAGTACACAACTACTATCCAGTGGTACACAACCACTCCTAGAAGCGCACATCTACTATCTAGTGACATATAGTCACTACCAATGGAACACATCCACCACAGTAGCGCACAACTACTGTCCATAGACACACAATCTCCACTGCAACCAACTAATAGCTATACAAGCTATCACCATGCAGTACAACAGTCTCCTGGCATCATATCGTCGTCTGCATCATCTCTCGAGGCCATACTCCATCTGAGTAATTGGGTATGATGCTGAATAAGTCATGTGCTAGACCCAACACACTCAATAGAGTGTCTCGCATAAGTCATTCACTCAACAAATTGATATAGGGACCATTCTTCTAATTGAGACATACGTCCTAGAAGAATGACTGTCCTAACAGATGCTGAAAGCCCCGCAATGGGCTACAAGGACCATTCTTCTAAATCGAACATACGTCCTAGAAGAATGACTGCACTCCAAGATGCTGAAAGCCACGCCATGGGCTACAAGGACCATTCTTCTAATCTTGGACATACGTCCTAGAAGAATGACTGTCCTCCCAGATGCTGAAAGCTACGCCATGGGCTACAAGGACCATTCTTCTAATCTAGACATACGTCCTAGAAGAATGACTATCCTGGACCATTTTCCCTTCGGCCACTACTGTGAACTCAGGGAAAATGTCTGTCCTGTACCAATCTCCCCACATTGGTCACTACTGTGAACTCAAGGAGACGAACCATTATTCTAATCCAGACATACGTCCTAGAAGAATAACAGTGCTGAACCATTCTACCTGTCCGGGCAATGCCCCAGAAGAATAGTTGTCCATGGTACATCAACAATCTGTCAACCTGGACCATCCTCCATAGGGAGAATGTCTGTCCACTAGTAATCCGTCATCCTGGACCATCCTTCACAGGGAGAATGTCTGTCCAACAACAATCTGTCAACTTGGACCATTCTCCACCAGCACACTGACTATCCATGATGCCATATATCAACACTCCCTCCCAATCGAGGAAGTCATCTTCTCCCTCTCAACCAAGGGTGCAATCTCCATGAGTCTCGACTTGTCCCTCAAGTATGCAAACTTTATCTTGGACAAAGGTTTCGCCAAAATATCAGTTGTTTGCTCATCGGTGGAGATGTACTAGAGAACCACTTCTCCCTTATGAACTTTATCACAAATAAAATAGTACTTGATTTCAATGTGCTTTGATCTGTCATGGAACACGGGGTTCTGTGAAAGGTTCACACAACTTTTGATTATCACAATATATCATAGTCAAATCCAACACCTGATCGAATAGTCCAGAAACCAACTTACAGAGCCATACTGCTTCCATACAAGCATCACAAGTTGCAATATACTTTGTTTCTGCAGTGTTGAGTGCAACATACTTCTGTTTTCTGCTAGTTCATGATATCATAGCAGAGCCCAAACTGTAACATATACAAGAGGTACTCTTTTTGTCATCTTCACTCCCTGCCCAATCTGAATCAGTAAATCCATGCGGATGTACCTCAATGTTTGAGTCATATCTCAAACCATAGTTTTAATTTCCTGAGAAGATATCTCAAAATGTGCTTTGCAGCTATCAATGCTCATGTCTAGGTTCCACTTGGAATTGGCTCAACGTGTTCACAGCAAAGCAAATGTCCGGTTGGGTATTAACCAAATACATGAATGAGCTAATCAACTGCCGGTACAGGGACGAGTGTACTAGATCAGATTCAGAGTCTCTCAACTTCCTCAGATGTGTCACTATGGGAGTTGCCATGGATTTGCAATCCATCATCCCAAACTTTTGAAGGATCTTTACAACATATTTCCCTTGCCCTAGGAAGATTTCACCACGCTTCTGCCATACTTCTAGTCCCAAATAATAATGCATGAGACCAAGATCCTGCATATCGAATTCAGAGGCTATCTCCCTCTTACACTAAATATTGAGAGGCTCTACACCTGTCATAAACAAATCATCAACATATAGTAGCAGGATCACAGGTGCATCATTCACAACCTTGTAATAAAGGTTTGGATCATCATAGCTCTTGAAAAATCCAAGTCTCGTCAAGTAAATGTCAATTCATGCATACCAAGCTCTTGGAGCTTGCTTGAGTCCATATAAGGCCTTCTTTAATCTGCATACATGGGTTTCTCTTAGGTGTACCTCAAAACCTTGAGGTTGCTCTATGTATACTTCTTCCTCAATTACTCCATTGAGAAAAGCAGTCTTTATATCCATCTGATGTAAACTCTAACCCATGGATGCTGCAAGAGATATGATTGCTCTAATAGAGGTGTGTCTGGCAACTGGAGCAAACGTCTCATCATAGTCTTCTCCCTCTTGCTAGGAGAACTCTCCAGCCACAAATCTTGCCTTGTATTTATCGATACTTCCATATCTTGTAAACCCATTTTGAAGTGACTACAGACTTTCCTTCAGGTCTAGGCACAATTTCCCATACATCATTTTTCATGATGGATTGATATTCTTCCATCATAGCTTCCTTCCATTCTTTCTTCTTGACTACTTCTTCAAAGGTGGAAGGTTCTGCATTGAGATGTTCTGGAGAACATGTAGTTTCTTCCTTGGGACCTTCATGTTCTTCTTCATCGTTGGAATCCATGGAATCTTCTATAGATTACTTGAAGGCAATCTTTTCATCAAAAGTCACATCTCTACTGATTTCAACTGTATGTTGACATGGAACATAGACTCTGTAAGTTTTTGATGACTCACTATATCCAACATATATACCCTTCTTTCTTGAAGGTTCCAACTTCTTCCTTTTGTCCTTGTGGACATGGATATAGGCAGGACAACCAAAGATCCTTAAGTGTTCCACACTTGGCTTCTTTTCGGAGAAGGCTTTTTCTGGAGTCATGTTCTTCAATATACAATGAGGATTTCTATTCTGAACATATATGGCTTCCATAGTTGCTTCTCCCCATAGAAACATGGATAGATTCTGGTCATTCATCATTGCCTTAACACAGATTCTTCAAGGGAATGGTTCTTCCTTTCTGCCACACCATTTTGTTGAGGATTATATGGGACAATTAGCTCCCTCCTAATCTCGATTGCTTTACAAAAGGCAACGAGCTCCTTGGAGGTGTACTCTCCTTCATTATCGAACCTTAAGATCTTTATCTTCCACGTAGTGAGGAGTTTGACATTGGTCCACACGATATCCATAACTCCTTTTGCTCTACATGCTTCCTTTAGAATTGGTACTTGGTGAGATCACCTACCTCACCACTTGATGGAGTCATCTGCTCCATGTTTGCAATCGTCATTGTAGCTCCTTCTCAGAGCTATTGCATGTGACCTGCTCGAAACAAGAACAACAAGAGCAAAAGTATTTCTGATAGCATTTTCATAAGAACATATCTATGGTAACAAGGATCATAAAATTACCAAGGTGACCTGCCTGGGAACAAGAAATATCTCGTAAAGGAGATGTTAGTTCATCAAACAAGTGCAATAAGCATTTATATCAATAGTACTTACATGCAACCAAGTATACCTAGCAGTAATAGAACCTTTCAAAGATTGTTGTCACAACTATAACAACTATCAAACTTGATATATGCA
>ML825096.1:8737-20189 GCA_009831015.1 Picea engelmannii | reverse complement strand
ATGGCTTCCCCCACAGCTCCAAGCTCATCCCTCACCTGTGTCAATCTAGTAAGGTATGTGACCACATTTTCAGCCTTGGTCATTTTTATGCTCTTTAGTTTATCCCTCAAAACCATCTTCCGGTTCTCATTTGTACTCTGGTATAGTTTAATCAAAGACTCCCACATCTCATAGGCATGTGTCTTCCCCGTCAAGTGAGGAATCAAATGATCCTTGATAGCATCAAGAATAAATCTCTTAACCTTGATACTCTTCTTAGTATAGGCTGTAAGAAGAGTAGCATCAATAGGTACCACAACAGGATGAGTAGTGGTATTCTCCACAATGTCCCACAACTCGTTCTCTTGCAAAAGCAAGATCATCCTCTCCTTCCAAGCACCAAAATTTGCTGCCCCATCAAGTCTGTCCTCAACTCTCAAACCAGTAGCCATGACCCTTTTTCTGCTGAAAATCACAAATTCAAAAAATCCGCCCTGTGAAGTGACTGCTGTCCCAACTTTCTGTCTACTGAAATTTCTGCTTCCCTTCAACTCAGCTCTGATACCATGTTAAAATTTTCAGAACCCAACCCAGTTTCAGTCTCGCTGTTTTTTTAGCCAAAGTTAAATGCCCAAACCCAGTTTCAACACAGTTTCAACATATAAAAACTTAACAGAAAATAAACTACAGAACTGAAACATGAGGATTCTGAACATCGTTTTCAACGCATAAATAAAATATCAGCAGTATGCAAAACTCAGAAAATTATAGACACATGAATTTTCGGTCTAACTTTGACCCTAGAAAAACCCACAAGGGGAAAACCAGTGAGAGGGAGATTTTTATTATTTAGGAGCTTTAGAGAATTTTGTTACAGCATATTCATCTTCAGAAATTTAAATGACAAACGTATCTCGACAACCGTGCCAAATCTTCATACAGGAAAATGAGCCAACTCCTCAAAATTCTTTCCAGAATTTTCTGCTATCAAAAACAGGTCTGCGTCTCGATTTTTGTGCCTCCAAAATTCTGTACGGTCACCTCAAAATATGTGCCAACAGCTTCAGCAAATTTCTGGGCACATTAATGGCTGTACGACTGCCTTGAAAACTGTGCCAAACTTCCTAGAAAACCCACACATCAATCTGTCTCGATTTTTGTGCCAAGAAAGGACTGTACAGACCTGTACGAAATCCATATGGTACGGCCTGAGTGTGGCTGTCTATCCCTCCTCGAAATCTGTGCCAAAAATATGTTGTACGGATTGATAAAATCCGTACCGTACAGACATAATTAATTGCTGTACGCTGTCTCGATTTCTATGCACACAAATGACTGTACGGACCTCGAAATGCGTGTTGTACGACGTCTTGTGTATGTTGAACTTTTGCCTCGATTTTTGTGCTATTATTCAGCCTTGGAAAGCGTGCCCTAGCTCTCAGAAATGGCTGCTCTCTTGCTGCTCGAAAATGCTCTCTCTCTTGCTCTCTAAAAAAATGCTTGAACAACCCACAATGGGTGCGCCCTCTTGCCCTAATCGACCTCATGAGGGAAGGTGAGGGGTTTTCTAATCTAACGGTTGAGATTAGATTAGATAAGTGGCTGAGATTTGGTGTCGCTTCACTCACCCTCACTTTAGTCATAAAGTTATCTTTTAATTTGCATCTCACAAATTAATTTGACTAGGACCCACATTAGGCATTTTCTCCCCCTCAGGCGCCTAGGGAAGAGAAACACTTGCCTTGGTACTTTACTTAATTAAAAATTTAACACCTAGAAGGCCAAGATTTTCCATACACTTTGATGCAGACTCGCAAGAGTTAGGCCAACTATTTCAAGCTGAGTTTTTTAATTGGATTGGGCAAGGAGTGGTCCAACCTAGGTCCAAAAGGCTTCCCTTCCAAGCCCCATAGGTCCTTGGTATTCCCTTGCCTCCTCATGTCTCACTACAGCATGAAGTTCCCGAAAACGACGAATAGCAAGAGATTGTCCACCCGACAGTCTCCCAACATCGTGGCTGGCCTAACTTATCTTTACCTGCTCCCCTGCTTATCAATCAAATTGTCCAAGCTGCCCCTGTTCTTTGATGAATTGGAATGAAATCAAGGATTGCTTTATGTCTCATCTGTTTGATTATTTATCTTGGTGTCTTTACTTATGTCTCTATATTTATTTCAACATCTGATATGTTCAGAAAATTACATTAATAATGAGTTTTTCAGCAAGCTTTTTATTTATAAAAAATCAGCCAAAGCACTTGTAAACAATACTTGTGAATTATGATAACATTTTTGATGGCTATAAACATAGGGTGATATTCCCGTCTATCTTGCTTTAGCCAAGTAAGAACTAAAAATGCTTGAGTAAGATCATTTCATATGTTTTCTTCAACATTTATTTGGCGACCATACTGAGGAGATCTTCAATATCTCTCTGGTTAATTTTTATGCTTGATTATCATCGAATACATCTTTTTTTTCTGATATTGATTCTTTGACTGTTTATTTTCTTAATCACTGTGCCTGTTGCAAGGCAATCCAATATTGAGCCCGATCTTCAAGATCAGACTAGCATTGTTTTGAATTTGTTCAACACCATTTTAGACATTGCCAATACTCGTGCTGAGCTTAATCATTCTTGGGCAACAATTGAACGAGACATTAGTGCCCGAGAACGTAGGGAAGCTAGACGTAGACAGCCTAGAAATCAGCAATAACCTTCTTATTCCTTCAGTTTTGGCCTTCCTTTCATGTCCTTAGACTTTTGTGTTTCTAGAAGAAGAAGAGGCTTATCACCTGAAATTAATTCTATTGCTGAAATAGGGAGAAAGAACGTTGTGTTATCAACCCAACAAAGTGCTATAAGGAGAACTTTGTCCATTTCATCTAGTTCGTCTTTCTCTCCCTCACCTATCATCCACAAGATGTCATTTAGTGGTGGCTCTGGTGGCACTGGAAGTGCTTCCTCCTCTCAGTCTTCAGCTTCGTCAGTGATTGATAGCTTACATAGCCACCATATCCCTGTCCAATCTACCACAAATCCTACCAAAGTCATTAAAAAGTATGGGCTTTTTCAATTTAAAGAAGACGCCACAACCACACCGTGGCATGTGTCCTCTCCTCTTAACCTAGCACTTGCTACTCGTCCACTTCTTAAATTCAAAGAGTATCTCCCTAGGTTTTCGGGAAATAACACTGTCACTACAAACGAACACCTGGTGGCGTTTTCTAATGCTTGTCACAACATAGGAGCCAATGACAACAATACTTGCATGCGCTTATTCGTTAATTCCTTGGAAGGAAAGGTTGCGGCCGATTTCTTTGACCTTCCTCCTAAGATTTTGTTTACTTGGGAGGAGTTAGTTTATTTATTGATTCAGATCCACCTATGGGCAATATAAAAGCCCAACTGAGTAGTTAAGGTAGTACAATAACATCGCCTATAAGGATGGTGAGACCATCAAGTCCTTCAACTTGCGTTTCACTAAGTTATACAATTAAATCCCTGAACTGCTCCGATCTCAGAACCAAGCCGCTTTCATGCATTACTACAATGTGTTACCTTCCCCATATTGTCATAGGCTTGAGGAAAAAGCCATTGATAACTTTGGTTCCTCTCTGCATACTTGTTTAGAGTATGAAGAACAACTTGAAAGAACAGGTCTTGCTCAGGGAGAATCAGTGAAACAGATAGACATGTCCGCCCTCTTACAGCTAGTACAAGATATGAATAATCGTATGATAACGTATGAACGAAAGGGAAATGTCTCCCCTCTCACCCCTGGAGCTTCATCCTCTTCTGCACCCCCCTTTAGAAATTCAATTGAAAATAATTTTCAGCCTAAAGTTATCTTGCCTCGAAGTTGGTGTAACTTTTGCGAGGAACACCATGAGGAAGCCACACGTGAGGTAAGAAAGAGTGCCAAAGATAAGATCTTTGGTAAAAGACTATAAACTGCCATTGCTGTCCTAGATTTTGTAGAGCCAGAAGATGTCATGATCATCAATACTAGGAACAAATCCTATGCTCCCAAGGCAAATATGATCCTCCCCGCAATTCTTCTAGCCTAAGCTCATCATCACCATCTGCTTCGATTCAGGTCCCTAAGGTTCTTGACAGTCAAGGAACAACTTCCCCTCTCCCCTCTTCCAAATACAATATTCTAAATCAGTTGGACAACATCAAAGCAGATGCCACCCTTTTGGACATGGTTGTCGTCCCTGAACAACAGAGGCATCTAAAACAATTCATGGAAGGAAAAGCTTCCGTTGTAGCCCACCTCTCTGAAGAGATAAATGAAGAGGATTCGTCTGTAACATTGATGGCGTTTCGAGCCCAAGTGTGATGTCGAAGATTATTATGGAAGAGCTAGGCTTATCTTGTACAAATGAAAACCCCAGGAGCATGCTCTCTTATAATAGTCTACAACAAACGATCATAGCTGAGATTAAAGACGTGACCTTAGTTTTGTGCGCACACCCTGAAATACAGACAACCCTTAGCATTCAGGTAATTGACATGCCAGTGAGCAATTACTCAATCATCTTGGGAAGAGATTGACAAGCCTTGACGGGTGGATACGTCTCACTCGACGGGACACACTTATCCGTTCCTCGGAATGGTAAAAACATTATAGTCCTTAGAGAGGGAAGGATTTCACCCTACATAGAAAGTGTCCCACAACCTAACGTGAACTATATCGAAGAGGATCTAGGGGTGTATTCCATATTTGCTGAGGAGGATAACATTCCCTTGGAACAAATCGATATAGATGATGGTATGTGGCACATGCACTTTGATGGTTCATGCTCTAATGAAGGTAACGGAGCTGGCATTATCTTGATTTCTTCTGTAGGAAAAATCCATAACCTTTCTTACAGGTCGGAGTTTGCTTGAACAAACGATATCACTGAGTTCGAAGCTTTATTACTAGGCATTGAAAACGCCTATAATTTTGGTTGTGGTCACCTTTCAGTTTCTGGGGATTCCAAGTTTGTTGTGAACCTTGTACGTAAGATTTACTCTCCTAGCAACAAGTTGATGAAACGATACACCCAAATTGTTTGGGCACTTATCTCGAACCTATTATCTTTGAACATCACTTATGTTAAGAGGGAATTGAACTCAATGGTTGATCGATTAGCTGTTTTCGTAGCCTCTCCTAATCGACAACTTTTGCCACACAGACCTGATTGTACTTTTCAATCTCTATATCGTCCACATATCCTTGACAATATAAAATCTTGGTAGGTCTTCCCTAACGATGAGAGCATCTATGGTTTCATTCAAAATGAACCTTATAAACCCGAGGAAATTATATCCATAGAAGATAACAAGATTCCTAAGGGCTTGACTCCTCTAGAGAGCTCATTTTCATCGAGTGATGTAGGCAATAAAGAGAAACAGAAAGAAGAGGAGTCGAAAAGGAAGGTGGGTGAAAGAATGTTAAAATAGGTGCCCAAATGTTCCGAGTCTCCAAAGAATGTTAAAATAGGTGCCCAATGTTCCGATGAAGAGAAAATGAAGTTTACCAAGCTACTTGGTGAATTTCAAGATGTTTTTGCTTGGTCTTATAAGGATCTTCGTGGTTTTGATCCCGGTCTTATACAACATGCTATCCCCGTCAAGGAAGGCATAAAACCAGTTAGGCAAAAACAAAGACCTATCAACCCTGCACTGGAAGCAACTATTCGAAAAGGATTGGAAAAAACCTTGAAGGCTGGTATCATCTTTCCAGTCAAGTATTCTGAATGGGTTTCAAATTTGGTTCCTGTCCGGAAAGCCACTGAGCATATCAGATTTTGCGTTGATTTTCACGCAGTTAAGCGGGCTATTATGAAGGGTTATTTTCTTCTTCCTAACATAGAAATGATTTTGCAGCAAGTCGCAGGGTCACAGATGATGCCCTTGCTTGATGTTTTTTCCGGTTACAATCAAATCAAGGTTAAAGGGGCAGATAAATTCAAAACCACCTTTATTACTATTTGGGGTACCTTGACTTATGAACGTATGCCTTTTGGCTTATTTGATGCAAGTACCACTTTTAAAAGACTTATGCAAATAATTCTTGATGATTCGATCGGTGAAGTTATTCATATCTATCATGATGATCTAGTTGTGTACGTTAAAGGACTGTCAATTGTCTTGAATTTTCAAGAGTTATGGCTGGGTCCTTTCAAGATCTCTTTTGTCCAGGGTACTAACTCTTACATTCTAAGGGATTTACAAGAGCGATTGTTTTTCTACAGCTCTAACGGTTCTCACTTGAAGCACTACGTGGAACCAACTTAAAAGTTTTTACGTTGTTTGGATTTTATGTATATTAGTAGTCTAGTTCTGCTTTCATTTTTTCACTATTTTTCATTTTTGCTCTACAATAGTTTGATTTCTGCTTTCGGTTTTTAATAACTTCTTGCTGGTTTTACGTTTCTGTCATTTTATTTCTGCTGTTTTAAATTTTGTAATCTTGATTCTGTTATGATTTTTATTGCTTTTCGTCTTTTAGTTGATTTTGGTCAAGAATAAAATGTTGGATCAGTTCTGCCATAGTGACACTCCTGCAAGATATTGTTAGTCAATAACAATCAAGCTTACACAATTGTTACGATGTTTCCCCTGAAAGCACACTTGAATTTGTTATTTGCTTTCACTGCTGTCTTATAAAGAAATTGGTTATCTCCCGCTTCTGCTTTCCATTTCTTCATTCATGTGAGAATTTAAAAGAGCAAGTCCATAAAATTTTCTCCTTGAAGTAAAGAGCAAGTTCCGGTTGAATGATTATGCATACAGGGATAAACCCCCTCACATTTTTCATTAGTTATTCCCAAATTGCTGGTCATTTTTCCATTAAATCCGCTCACTTCCGCCTGTTGCATAATCTTCCTGGTTACATCTTCTTGATTTGCTGTTCTGGTCTACAAAACCGTGTGTTTTGAGTACTTAATTTGTTGGAAACAGATTTCCGTGTGGAGTCGCCAGTTTGTTGACGATAATAATCGCAACGAGGATTTCGCCCGCAAAGTATTGCTAAAAGCCTATTATTTAAAAGCTATATATATATATATATATAAAATACTAGTAGGTGGGACCCCCTTGTAGATTGGAGGATCAGAGATAGTCTTGTTACACATTTTTATGTTGCTGTTCCATGATGCTTACATGGTTCTACATGATTGATGGTGAAATATTGGTTTTATTTGTGACATAATAGCAGATGGATAATGCATGTTATATGTGGGTTTCGTTACTCTAAGCTCTAAATTCCATGTCATGATGGCTTACGTTTATTGCTATTGGCGTCTTGATTCTTACACCTACATAAGATACATGTTAGTAACATCAAATAAGAGCAATGGAAGAGACCTATGAAAAAATCCAAGAAAGAGGAGCTATACTATACTATGCTATACTATGTGCAAATGAATTAAAATGATTATTGTTAGTCCTAACTAGCAATGTTGGTGGCTATACGATTATTATTGAGCTATCCTTGGCGCACTTGATATACATTATGGTATGTTTTGGCAATGGTTAATATGATATCGGGTGGCACATTTGGTAAGCAATGTATGTTAGTTTCGATGCATGGATTAATGGTTGGTTGGCTGTTGTGTACTACGTAATTGAATGAAGAGAGGATGGAAGCGACGTGCATTTACTGCACGTCACTCCATACCTCTCCCATTGGCTTGGTTATTGTTCATTTGATTTTTGCTGTGGTTAAGCTCCGATATTCACGCGTGAAAGGAACTGCTCGACCAAGCTCGCATTTTTAAGGCATTTGATTACATGTATGTTTTTTTTTCGCCATCCATGAACTCGCTCTGTTTATGAAATACATATTGGCTCGGTGATGTATTGGTCTGTGCTTTTCTTGAGGCTAGCAGCTGTGTAAACTCGTGGTGTTTTTCTGGAATGGTTGTTTGTGTTATTCGTTGCAAATGAAAAATTTGATGGTTGAAGTTGCAATTTCATTAATTGTTCTGTGTGGTGGAAGTCGTGAAGGCTCTCTGTTGTCTTTATGGATTTTTGTTGGAGGGTTTAATTTCGTCTGGGCTTGCTGGCCATCTCCTCACAATCTTTGTTACCATACCCGGTCATATTTGTTGTTATGGGGTTGCTGTGTAATTTTTGAACCACTTTCGGGTCACTGCATATCGTTCTCCACCTGGTCGTGGGCTCGTTTTATGTTATTGGTATCTGCACAGTTGGTTATGGTGTCTATTACGCCAAGAGGTTTGCTTTAGGGTTGGTTGCTATTACCTGAGCTCTGCATTTATATCAGCATTATTCGGTATTTTTGGGGAAAACCACGAGGGTTATGCCCTGCGTGTTCTCCGTGTTATTTACTGGCCAGTAAGGAGCCTCTGCTCCTCTGTTCATAGTCTCTCCTACCTGGTGTGAACTGTCACCTTGTCTTGCAAGCTAATGGTTATGTGGCTTGTGTGTCCATCGTGTTGTCTTGAAGGGTTCTCACCTGCTGTTGGACTCCAGTCTCCCTGTGTTGGTTCCACCGAGCGAACCCTTGATTATTCAGAGCCCAATTTTGATAAATTGAGCCAATTATATCCTGTCGGGTATCTTGTTGACTGTTATGAGTTGGTGGAATAACGTCGACAGTGGTTTTGATTATTGGCTCGTCTCTGTTGATAGAGTTGATTACACAGTTATAGTCGGAAATGATTATTGGTATATAGTCGCTGCATTCTTTTATTGTGACAGTTGAGTCGATAGCTCAGCATGGTTTAAGTGGTTGATTAGCGAAGTTGTAAAAGGGAATGATAATGGGGGCATACAGTTGCTGCCTCCTTGTGTTGTAACAGTTGGATTGTTAACTCAACATTATTGTATGGTTTGTATGAACAGTCACAAAAATGCTTCTTTGCGTTATGCGTTGGTCTGTATGTGTTCTACAACATGGTATAAATTGAAATGATGGTCGTTGTTACTATGTTTTAATTGCCCGATTGAGATTATTGCAATTTGAAGTGTTGATGATTGTGGCTTGGTTGTCCATTGTGTATGATTTATGGATATCGTGCATCGTATCGTCTTATTGCACCATCAGAGATGGGCACGGTGTTTTTAGTGGTATGGTTTCATTGCAATTTAATTGTTAAAATTGGTTGAAGGAATGGAATCAGGCATGTTTCAAAAGAGCTTGTGTCTATGTTTGATTTGAGGAATTAATTTATGGACAGTGGTTAAGGTTTTGATGCTGAACATAGTTGAAAAAAATGACTGTGTGTTCATTGGGATTTTGTTTTGAATATTAAATGGAAGAAATGAGAGGAATAAAATTCTTTATAAAGGATGTTGAAGGCATATTGATTTTGAGTATGATGGCACTGTGCTAATTAAAAGGATTGAAGATTTAAATGTGGACAGTGAACAAGTTTTAACACACATTATTGTTTAATTGGCACAGTAATAGTTTAATTGATGTTGGGATAGTGGTTTTGAATACAAAACTGTTTTATGGATTGCTTAATTAATTTTTCGAACAATATTCGCTCTTTTCCCTACCATTATTTCGTTTTTCGCACATTACAATCCCCTCGCCTTCCCATATTCATTATCCACTCCCTATTCCTAAAATTTAATTATGGTTAAAGGAAGCTCTGTATTATGACAGTTTAGGATCGCAGGGATGGATTACAGTGACATATTCTTGGTTTACATTACAGTGGATTGTTGTTGTCTATGAGCAGTGACCATGATCTTTTCCCCCTCATTTTAAATTTTTTCGCTCAATACAACCCCTCGCACATCCCAGAACCTTTGTTCACCCCCTGCTCATTGACAACTATTAAACAGTTTGTATGGATTGGATTGCATGAGTCTGATATGTTGTTGAGCCAAATTTTATTTCATATTTTAAAAGAGTTGTCATGTGTGGTTGTTAAAGAAACTATTTGCTAATCAATTATGCATACAGGAATGAGTTTTTTCAGCAAAGGTAGCCATGGCAAAGGTAATCGAGGAAGAGGTAATTGTAATAGGGGCCCTAGAAGGCCAAGATTCTTCATGCACTTTGATGCAGACTCGCAAGAGTTAGGCCAACTATTTCAAGCTGGGTTTTTTAACTGGATTGGGCAAGGAGTGGTCCAACCTAGGCCCGAAAGGCCTCCCTTCCAAGCCCCAAATGACCCTGGTATTTCCGTGCCTCTTCACGTTTCACTATAGCAAGCAGTTCCTGAAAACGACGGATGGCAAGAGATTGGCCACCCTACAGTCTCCCAACATCGTGGCTGGCCTAACTTATCTTTACCTGCTCCCCCGCCTATCAATCAAATTGTCCAAGCTGCCCCTGTTCACTCACCAATTCAGTCTTCCCATGCGAGCAAAAGGTTGAAAACCGAGGCCCACCATGCCCCTGACAAAGGAAAAGCCATTGCTGCCCCTTCCTCACCCTCCAATGACTCGGATAAATCCGTGTCCTCCCGCATGCATTTGAGGGACGATTGCTCTCATGTGATCAGCGAGATTAGGCCTAAAGGCTCCACACATCCTAAGGCAAATTCAGAGAGATAAAAAACTGACAACAACAAGGGAAAGATTGCTTCTCAGAGTGGAAAATATGGATTTTAAGTTTTTTATTTATAAATTGATGATAACAGTTGACTTCTGAAATTTTGGACAGCACATTATTTTTGGATATATGTTTAATATATTTTGGAAATAATTTCAATTATTATTGAGATAAATTGTCAAATATGAATGTGATGATGGGAGTCACAAGGAGAGATGTTTTGTTTGATTAAATAGTTGTGTTATGATTGTTAAAAACTAAAGGGAGTCACAAGGGGTCCCACCTACTAGTTATTATTTATTTTAAAACCCTTATTATGATTTATTACTTTTCCCCCTTAACTAAAAAAGTTGGTTGAGTTTTAGTTAACTTAACTAAAGAAGTAGTTCAAATACTTCAACCAATTCTAATTTGCTTAAAGGCAAGAGGAAAGAGGAGAATAGAAGGAGAAGCATACTAAGGTTTGCTCTTTGAGTTTTTGTTGAGATAATTTAGTTTTCATTCATTCCTTAATTCATTAGAAGCCTAATTCTTTTTTATGATAACAGGGTCCTATTGTAGACAACAAGATTCATGGCTGAATTACATCATTCAAACACTTGTTTTTTAGAGGTGTTGATCTATCTTTGATAGTTTGTGTAGACTTGTATGTTTGTGAATTAGATTTCATGACTGACAAAGGCTATTGTGTAGAGTCGAGTGGGCAACAATCTGTGCAAACTGATCCGGCTTTTAAAGTTCAGTTTTTGATTTTCTGTCAGAAGTCCTTTTGTATGTTTCATAGGGGACTTCTAAGTTTGACTTTGGTCCAAAACTTCCTCAGGAAATTTTGTAAAGAGAACGATTCTTTGATGAATTGGAATGAAATAAAGTATTTCTTTATGTCTCATATGTTTTGATTATTGACTTGGTGTCTTTACTTATGTCTCTATATTTATTTCA